>JAOVVH010000059.1:20535168-20551674 GCA_028566435.1 Scorpiodoras heckelii | reverse complement strand
ATGTTCGGGTCCCTCTGACCACTGTGCAGGACTTGTATATGTCATTCTCAAGATGAATTGACACCGTATTGGCCGCAGAAGGAGGCCCAACACCATACAAATAAATTATTGTGGTCTAAAACCAGGTGTTTCAGTTTCATTGTCTAACCCCTGTATGTTGGCTATGATCTCAAAAATTCTTTCCTCTGAATAAGAAGTTTCATCTCTGAATAGACTACTTAGACAGATTTCTAAAAAAAAAAAAAAAAAAACCCAAACCTGACCTTAGATTTCCGTTATGAGTGAGTAAAGATTTTTTCGTCTGTGGTAATCACACGTGTTACATAATATAGGTACATAGGTAGATGACCGTAAGGTTGAAAAATGCTGGAGTATTCTTTCAGTGATGTCAAGACTAGATTAAAATCCAATCAACTTGCATATGCTACAATTTGGTCCTATGACAAGACCTAGTTCCTCAGAGTTTCAAAGCACAGAGATTATCGAATGATCGTAAAATGTTAAATGCTTCTGCAAATCCGGTGTCAGCCTTGTGATTTTGTATTTTATATGAATAGACGATCTAAACCAATTGGTTACTTAATGATTGTCATGGTATATTGCTCTGTTATACATAAAGGGCCTTTAAAATGAACACGCATGAAATATAGAGCACATGTCATTTTAATGGAAACAGTGCTTGTTTCTAGTTTAGTTATGTCGAGAATATTTAAAAACTGTAATCATGAGCCCCTGCTAATAAACCATCGTAGGTTTTAGGTAGCACTAATTCTATCAAATAACATTTGTGTTGCAGTAGTATAGGGTTCTGCTATTCAAAGTTGTGAACAGAAACCACCACATAGTTCAGCAACTGCTAATCCTGTTTATTGAACCGTATTTCTACCTGATAGCTTGCTCATGTTGTGTGGTTAAAGAATTATTAGGTTATTAAGTTAACTAGCTGGGCGGCACGGTGGCGCAGGGGGTAGCTCTGTCGCCTCACAGCAAGAAGGTCCCGGGATCGTTCCCTGGGTGGAGCGGTCTGGGTCCTTTCTGTGTGGAGTCTGCATGTCCTCCCCATGTCCGCATGGGTTTACTCTGGGTACTCCGGTTTCCTCCCACAGTCCAAAGACATGCGTATTAGGTTAATTGGTGTCTCTAAAGTGCCCCTGGTGTGTGAGTGTGTGTTTGTGTGTGCCTTACGATGGATTGGCGCCCTGTCTAGGGTTGATCCTGCCTTGCGCCCTATGCCGCCAGCTAGGCACCGGCTCTCCCGTGACCCTGGGGGCAGGATTAAGCGGTTAAGATAATGAATGAATGAATGAATGAAGTTAACTAGCTAGATTATGTTAGCTAGCAAATTTTCGGTGTAAATATTACTCAGCTATGTTTGCTTGTGAGTTTACTCTGTCGTTTTGGACATTGTACACTTTAGGCAAATAATGCGATTTGGTCATATATGTCATATTATGTATAACTACCGGGTGTCTAGAACCCAAGTAAGTAAAACTACATATACTTAATTTAATTTTTGTATAAAAAAACAAACAAAAAAAACCCACTTCTCTACTGCCACGAAAATCTCCATCAGTCGACCATTGTAGTGTCTGCCAAAGTTTCTCACTCTTTTCAAAAGTAATTTTTATGTCAGATTTATGAGACCAGACACTCAAATGATTCAGGCAATTTTAAACACTGATTTAATGTTATAGGGTTTTTAATTTTTAATTTTATTTTTTTGCAGGGTTCTTATTGCTGTGTAGTTTGATTTTCCCCATGATCCAAGTAAAATCCACCTTCTTACAAGTTGTCAGATGGCTTCTTTTTCACTTTGTTTGAGACCTACATAAATGCTAAATGCGATAAATGTAAATGATGTAACATAATGAAACTTAATGCCTTACTGGGTGCCATCATGAATCATGTAGAAAGACATTAGCAATTCAGCTTCAGTAAATGTACAACTCTGTGTGTGTGTGTGTGTGTATGTGTGTGTGTTAATATTGCCTAGTTAGGGTTGTGCTCCTCAGTATTCACTAAGAATTAAAGTTACAAAATGAAATGAAGAATGATTGTGGAAATAACAGCTTCTGTGTTGAGATAGATAGACAGGCTCCTGAAGAACTCCAGGTTAAACCGATGCATGCTCTATCTTGAATTTTTTTTTCCGAGGCTCTGTATCTTGTTCTGGATATAGCTGTAGTCTGCCTAGCAGATTTACTCCTGGTGATGTTACATTTTGAAAGAATGACTGGAAAGTTCTATGAAGAGGCATGAAGGGCTCCAGTTCAAGACCTTCTTGAGGTTAGTGCTAGCCAGAAGAACTTGTACAGTGGTGTGGTGAAAGCTGAGACTTGAGGTAGTGTGGCATTAGGGTTACAATGTGGGGCATCCTTATTGACTACAATCTGTGTATTAGAATGACACTATCCCCCACGGGACAGCAAGGATTGGCAGAAGGAGAGGAAGTGCTGGAGTTGCTGGAATGTCAAAAGCCAGTTTCTATGTATTTGAGAGATCTATGTATTTGATTACACTGTCTGGTTAGAACAAGGAATTGATGACATTTGGAGGAGAAGTGGTAGTGTTCATGGCCAAATGAGGAAGTAGAGTTACTTTATAGTCTTGTGTATTAGAGTTGTCATGGGGCGGCCTTAGACATGACGGTGACATAACCTCCAGTGAATAAGCCTAATGATATGGGGAAGGAAATACAGAGCTAGGAGGAGGAACCCTTGGGGTCTGATAGGCACAGGAAATTGTCTTAACTGTTAGGCGTAAGTGGTTAGTAAGGATACATTCTAATTGTGACTGGGATCAGTAATAGTTTTAACTGCCTTTATGCAATGTGGCAGCTGGTGCAATAAATTCAGGGTGGGGGGGGTGGGGTTTTTGGGAGTTGCAAACAAACTGAAAAATCAGAGTCAGTAATGCAAGGCTGAATGATAAATAGCCATTTGAGAGGTGATATGAAAAAAAAAATCTAATTCAAAAAGCATAAGGTGCCAACAATCAGTGAAACATAAGAACATTCGAAAATAATAATAACATTTATAGGACTGAATGAAATGTAAATCAGTCAGTTGTTGAATGACTAAGTGGGATGCATATTATAAAGACTCAGAAGAACATACTTAATGCCTGTGCAGTGCCATTTTTAACAGCAAAACCTCAGTTAAAGCTGAATTTTCTTTCATTTAGAAGAAATGCTGTGCCAACCTGAAACTTGGTAGGTCGTTGTTTCATTGAGAAGCATCCAGTCACGTGAAGTAAAAAAAATATATAAGCAATACTGATACGCTACTGTCAAAAGTGGGCGAAATGTTAGCTGCTCAAATGGGGACCTGAACATGTTAACTCGAGGGTTGCTGTTGCAGGATCATTACTGGTGTATATATGACATCTTTCGATTAGGTGAGATGTTATTGGTATGAAGTGTGGCTTGTGGTACAGAGCAGGTGGAGCTGAGGTGGAGTTGTAAGACTTTGGTGAAGGATGGACAGAGCTGTGTTGAATAGAGGGGAGGGGGTTAGGATTAGTGGTCGGCAAAGTGAGGCTTTGTGAAACGCTCACATGTTCGAAGCAATTGTGCCAGAATTTTCTCACGATGACACCTACTGGCCTCTTTTGCTCCCATCATAATGCTGTTCTGTGAAATAACAAGATAGACATGTGTTGTAAAGTTGTAAACTAGACTAAAATTATTCTACTGATTCAAATCCAATATAATTATGTAGTAACTATCATGTCAAACACACAAAAAATGATGCAACCATTACTGGTTGTTGCTTGCATGAGCATAGGTTTAAAACATTTTGATATAATTCAGTGTCCATTTTTGACCACCAGTCGTTTCCCCTATTCAAATATTCACAGTGGAGTCTTAAGGAGTGAGATTTATCGTTGTAATTTGAACATATAGACGCCAACATTCTTGGAAATAAGACTACTTGTGATACAGCAATATGCAATATACATACAAATTAAAATTCATTGTTAATTCAAAGCATGGGCTGGCACAACAGAAAAACACTCGTCCTATCATCCGGAGATCACAAGATCGAATATGGGCGGTGCCAAAAGCGCCCTACGTTTGATCTACATTTCTCTGTATAAAATTTAAGCACTCTTTAAGTAGCACACCACCCCTTAATTAATCCTAACTATCTCTGTCTGTCTCTCACTAGCCTATCAATCAATATTTATCACTAACTTTAGCCGAACTAACACTCACTTAATTACACTGTCAGTCACTAAACGTTCTGTTACTGTTAATCTCTCAAATTCTCTCTCCTCTCACAAAAACCCTCAAAGGTAGGGTATGTTTGCATGCCTTTTAAAAATTCTGGGACTTGGTTGAGACGTTCTAGACATTCAGTCAAACATAGGAGCAACAGGGTTTTTTTTTTTAATTAAGCAACTTTATTTATTATGTATAATATATAAATAGAGTGATCGAACTTAATACTGTACAATTCAAATAAGGTTTGCTGCGTGTCAGAAAGGGTGAAACGCACTGAAGATTTGCTTAGCCATAGTCACGTTATGGGCGTTTTGAGATCTTAAGAAGAAGGAGCTACTGATAATGGTGTGGATCAAACCCGGATGTAGCCCACTACACGTATTTTTGATAATTAAATAAATCAAATGAACATTGTGATTTGTGAGCTTGGACCATGTACTGAATGCACACAAGACAAAAAAATAAACAAGATTTTAAAATTTTATCATCAGGACAATTATGTTTGTTAAAACAGCACGTACACAGAAAACCCACCAAAACTCACCAACCAATAGCGAAGCACTTTGAGTTCTGCACCCTCGTTTGGAGTTATGCCCCTCCCATTTGTAGTTATTTGGGCAGTGGTAGCTCAGTGGTTAAGATGCTGGCCTACTGACCTGAAGATTGTGATTTCCAGTTACACCACTGCCAAGCTACTACTGCTGGGCCCTTGAACAAGACCCTCTAACCCTCACATGCTCAGTTGTATAAATGAGTTAAATGTGAGTAGCTATGGAAAAGGGTGTCTCCCAAATGCTGTAAATGTAAATGCCCCTCCCATTTGGAATTATGCCCCTCCCATTTGGAGCTGATTCAATCTGCAGGAATACATACTTGGAAGTGTGAGGTAGTGGTTGGGACAAAAGAGGGAGGGGCTTGGATAAATGAGGGAGGGGCTTGGATAAATGAGGGAGGGGAAAACGGAAAGGCCTGCAGTCTTTGAGACATCATGGTATTGTTTAGCATTTATAGCTTTGAGGTTAAGTATAAAACACTGTTTTTAAGTGGAGTCCCTTGTTTTTGAACTGCATTGAGGAGGAATGTGAATGCGGTTGAAGAGTTGCAGCTTTCAAGAGTTTGGCTGCTTGACCATGTGTCCAGCGCTGAGAAGAGTAGTAGCTATGTATTGCAGGCTGAAACACAGAGCTACGCCATGATAACACATGGAAAAATCAGCAGGTGATGATGGCTGGAAAGCTGTTGGTCTTATGTGTTGCATTTTTAAAGTAAATGAGAAAATGTTTGGCACAAACTGAAATGCTTGAATTTGGTGCAGTCAGTGTCATGCAGAAGCATCAATTTTGGGGAAAGACTGAGAGATCGAATTTTATAGGAAGTTGGTAAACTAGGAAGAACTGTGAGTTTCAAGCATTCTTCAGAACTTCATAGCAATTCTTTTTTCTCTGCTTTATTTTCCACTTCATATTTTTACTGTCATCAAATCAAACACGGTGTCTTATGAGACATTTGATCAAATGAGATTCGCATAGTTTCATTTCAGTTTGTCTCTCTGGTATCAGTGGCACATTTTTGTCTGTTTGTGAATGTATTGCAGTGTCCCTTGAATGTTTACTCGGCTTGTGAAGTGAAGCAGTCTCATTGCACCTTGTCTTTGACATTGTACAGGCTTATTCGCCTCGTTACAGAAACTGTGAGGGTTAACAAGTATGCACGTTCATAGTACATTGAAGCAAAGTTGGAGAGGTGCTCTGGGTAGAGCTCAGGTGTCTGTAGAGGATATTGTCGTGATGCACCTAATTCAGATGTTTCAGTGGTTTTATGAGAATTATTGAAGTATAAGAAAGCTTATACTTATGTGTTACTCAGATAATGCAGACTTGCAGACAATGGCAAAAGTCAGAGTTTTAATCTTGATGTATTAATCTGCACACTTTGTAAGATCTGGACTGGCATTCGGTTGTTGTAGGGAAGACTTTCAGTAAAGCTAGAGGTGTATCTTGAGGTGTATCTAAGTATGTAATGTAATGTAAATGTATCTTTTATTATTGCTGGTATTAATGTGTGTCCTAACCCATCATGAGTGTTGAGCGAAAATGCTCACAAGACATTTTATCACATGTCCAAGTCAAGTCTCATTTCTCAAGGACTCGACAGCACTGATGCCAGTGGGGCTTTGTACAACTTTAGTTATTGGGGTAGTGGGTGTAGTAGTTTTGGTTTAGCCAGCTTGTTATTGTTATATAGTAAGGATCGGTATGTTGGTTGTAGTGCATCCTGTTTGTAATAAATCTTAGGCTAGGCTGTTGGATGTGAGTATGTGCACAAGACAGGGAGAGGTTTGGCTGTTGTGGGAAGTCTCCAACCAATAGCACAAGAAATATAACATGTTTATCTTTTCCTGTGTGTAAGTAAAAAATGACTGTGTGAAGTATGAAAGAAGGTGTGTGGTGTGTTCAGGGTAATATGATGTAATCAGTCCACTCATGTTTTAGCGCTCTGAATGTTTTGTGCTATTTAGGGAGCAGTATGTAGCTTCCCTGTCATTCTGTAATGCAGCTGTCCTATCAGCGCTCAGGATCAGGGCTTCAGGTTAGTAAACTTTTCTGTCAGTAACTACGTGCAACCCTGTAGTAGGACAATGCATTCTTGCTGCCTCGGCAGCCTACAAGTGTGTGTGTGTGTAAGTGTGTGTGGTGGTATTTGTTGTGTGCTGTAAGAAGATACGTAGATTACACTGATTCGTAGATTACATAGATTATCTTACTGTTCCTCAAAAGAAATACATTAAAGGCAATGCATATAGCACGCTATTCACACAAAAACATTGTGCAACATTCAGTGTAGTAGTTTTATAAACCAGATAAGTCTGACTTCATATTGGCAACACGGTGCAGTTGAAGGTTAATGCACCTTCTGCATGCCAAATAACAAACACATTTGTTCAGAAAATAAAGGTTGAGCTGTGTATGATGACGTATTTGGCCCAGATGCAGTCTGTGTGTTCCACCGTGCCCGTCAACCCACATCGATAGGGGGGAGCGGAGCTGCTCCTATGACGCAGGTCTGGCTGTTTGAGCTAGTCGGGTCATGCCAGTATGTACTGTCCCAGTATGTTTTTTTTCCGTGATGCCCACCGATGCCCCTTGCATTCATGAAACACATGACTGGAACATAGTCCATTGCAGAATTATAGGCATAATAAAAATGGTCACAAATGTTAACGTTACGTAAAGTAATTCACATTTTGTAACAGTTTGTTTAAGAAGCTGGTTAGCTTTGTTTTAACAAAAAAGGTGTCATTAGAAGTACTTTTTTAATAATTACTCTCCAGAATATGCATGCCTTAATTACTGATATCACATCCATTGTTAATTATTAACGCATATTCAACCATACTGGCAAGTCATAAATTGCTTGTGCCGGCACTTATGGGTGTTCTGAGACCGCTACAGTGGACATGCGGCATTCAAACATGTCTCCACGGACCTCACTTTGTGCTCAGGTGCATTGTCCTACTGGAGCAGGTTTGGGCTCTTTACTTCATGGAGGGAAAGGGAAATCACAATGCTACAGCACAAAGACATTTTAAACAAATGGTGTCTTTAAACCGTTTAGGGAATGTCCAGATGTGGGTATGATGGTCAGGTGTCCACATACTCACCAGAGGCACCAACAATCTCCGCTTCTTCCTGCTTAGCTTTAATATTTTTCATAATGTGCATATAAGTATATAAACATTTAATGAAAGTTTGCATATGACGATAAGGTGAAACTATAATTATTACTCTAAAATCTCACAACGTTTTTCTTACGTCTTTGCACCTCAATGGGATGCGAATGGGATCTAATTGTAGTTAAGTTGTGCGTGGGGACTGACGTGATGTCAGACCAAAGGCACAATCAGATTGGGCCAAGGAATAATTCAAGCCAGTTTTTTAAATTGGTCTCTTTACCCTTTTCTACCTAAATTTGCATAGAATTGATGAAGTCTCAATTCAAATGTTGCTCGTCACAGTAGCTGTGTTTTAATCAGCTTTCTGCACTAACTCTAAACGAAAATGAAAATTTGTGAAAAGACGTTTGTGAATTTTTCCACTGAGTAGCTTGTTTCCATCTAACTGTTATAAGTCGTATACGTTTTGGATTGCTGACAGTAAAGTTGGGTTTGACACGTTTCCATCTCTAATTTCATGCGTGACGCAAATTGCGTAGCTTAGGCTAAATACTGATAAGGGTCACAAGACAGGATGGACAGACTCAGACAGCTGCTAAATATTGGCCAGTGAATTGTAATTATGTGCCAGCTAATAGCACAAGTATTAATATCCAAAGGAGATGGAGGTGAAATGAAACTGTTGTCTGCCTTTTATGGCTACCAGGGGGGAAGACCACAGAGCAGAGAAGTTTTTCATGAACGAGACGTAGAAAACCTTTCATTTTCTCCTCGGGCTAAGTAAACCTCTCTCCATGCTGTTTGTGGTCTTCTTAAGAGTTCATGTGATATGTATACGTAAATGTGCTCTTTTTATTGACAAAAAGGTTTCCAATTTTCACTTTCCATTGCAGTTTTTTTGAAAATATCAGGTTTTTGACAAGTAAATTATCCATTCAAGGTGAACGGAAAAGAGTTTTGTTGACCTTTGTAGAATTTTACAGACAGTTTCCATTTCCATTGCCTCTGGTGACAAACATTTCTAAGCACTAAAGCAATTTTTGTAAAAAAAAAAAAAAAAATGAATGGAAATATAGCTGCTGTCTCCTATCAGTTCCAAAATATGCAACAATTTTCTAAAAAAGCTGTTTTCACCTTTGCAGCATAGGATGGGTTTAGTGGTGTTGTACTGGATAAGCAGGGAAATCAGCTATGCTGGATCTTGTATAAAGGTCTGATTATGACTGTTGCTGTATCAGTGTGATTCATTCAGGAGAGAATCACATACAATTTGTATGGATTCACACAACAAACCCACTAGATCTAAGAAATCCTGACTTGCCCTCTGCATGTGCAAAAGCTGCTTTCTTTCATTCAGAAGAAAGGTGAGCCATTAATGTCCACTTGAAGGCCACGGCAGAACTGATGTTATTGGCCAGTAGGTGTTAATTGTGGTAAACCAAGGTGAAAAAGAGAATTTCTATCTCAATTCATTCATTTCTGAGACTTAATTTGAATTGAATGGGTTTAATACAAAGGTCATTAAGTCGAAACATAAAAGAAATAAAATAATGTTTATAAAAATAAATCAGTTGTAAGGGGCTCCATAAAATTTAACTTACACTTAAGAGGATCCCTGGCTCCAAAGATTTTATAATCCTCTGGCCTGGAATTTCTGCTGCCTGGCTCTGACTGTAAGAGAGAGGAAAAAGAGGACACGAGCATATTACAAAATGAGAATATCTGATTGTGTTTTAGCTTAACCCCTAAGGTCACTGCATCAGAATCGCTGGTACTTGAAAGCAGTTGCATTCTCGCTCCCAGGATATTCTCTCTCTCTCTCTCTCTCTCTCTCTCTCTCTCTCTCTCTCTCTCTCTCTCTCTCTCTCTCTGTTTTGAGAGCTCTGGTGCCTTATCAAGCCTTTTCGTGCTAGCTGCCAAACATATTTCGCCTGCGTATTCCTGGCAACAAGACATGCACAAGGTAAGGTTGGGATGAGGGTAGCCGTACCCTGAATAATGCCACAATCCAAGTCCCACCTTCTGCCTACGCCAAACCTTCAGTACAAAGACACTATTAAATGACTTTTTTTCCCCCTCCTGTCTATGCACTTGTAAAACATAGCAGAGGAATGTGATGGGTGGACGCTGTTGAGTGGGAGAGAGAATGACAGAGGGAGTTTTTGTTAAAGAAACACCGGCTGAATAGTGTTCTCATCCTCCCCTCGCTGAGTGCTGCAGACTGGTAATTACATCACATATCACGCAGCCAGCTACGCACAAACCAAGTGTAAGCAGAGATGATGTCATGAGATGACATCGATGCCAGTACAGTAGTATGCAGCGTAAAAGCATTAAAACTTCACCAAGTTGTGAATTTTTTCAAAGTTTTCACACTGCGTTAAAAGATTAGTGTATTTATTTATACCCCCTCGTCCTCTTTAAGCTTACAGTGACTTTCAGAACGAAACTCGGGGTTCAGTATTTAGTAGGAGACAGTGACTAAAGTACTCTGAAATGAGAACGAGTCAGTCCTGTGCTGTTTGGATAAGAAAAAAGCAGGGCGGCTGAGTGATTTTATATAGTGGCTTGGCCGCACTGAGTCACTGGGATTCCTCTTCTGACAACCACAACCACACCAAGGTCTCATCCCTGAACTCAAAACCAACTGACTAAGATAAACTGTTGTGTAAAAAAAAAAATTGAAGGGAATGATGATATTGCCTTGGAGGCTGTAGGGCATGTTGGGGTGAGATTAGTTGTTTGTGAGCAGTGTGTGACCACAGACGAAGGTACAAGGCCAGATATGGTACACACTGTTCCTGTATCTCAGACTCACCGTCTGAGACGTTACATACTGGGTATTATATTACGATATTTTAAACAATATGATGACATCCAGTGTTCAATAAATAAATTTACTTATTACTAATTTTTAAAAAAGTTTTATTGGTGCATTAATACTGAATTCGGTTATCGCCAAGTGGGTCACAGGTGCATATATACGGCACTGAACGTGGCTTAGACAATCGGAAATCAGCCAGCAGACCTGCAATAATAATGTAAAGAAAATATTGAATTTTATTACATACAGATTAAATACCAGTCATGCAGTTAAATTCTGCTAATCCCTAAAGATCACCATGATGGGACAGCTTAAAGACTTAAAGAAACCATGAATTTGGCTTTGCAACATATATAACCATCCTTCCTATGATGACTAGGCCTAATTGCCATGGACAATTTTGCTCTCCATAAGTCATGTCTCCATCAGTGAACAGCTTATAACTTCAGCAAGGTGGACTTCATGATAAACTTTAATGAATTCACTGGTTACAATTGCAGGCTTTTTTTTTTTTTTTGCTGTATAGCATTGAGTTATAGAGGGGATTATTTATCATTGCAGTATCCACTGTCATCCAAATGAAGATGGGTTGGATACTGAGTCTGGTTCTTCTCATGGTTTCTTCCTCTTAATGTCTGAGGGACTTTTTCCTTGCCACTGTCGGCCCCGGCGTGCTCAGTAGGGATAAAAACTTAGGGATGTCTGGATTTTAGGTCTTTGTAAAGCTGCTTTGGGACATTGTCCATTGTTAAAAGCAGTTTAGAAATTGAACTGAATTAATGCTTTATACAATGCTTTACATAAAGGTTCCCTTAACAAGCATTATATACTGCATTGATTAACAAATGTAATAATAACATAGTAATTAACACGTGTATTCACTTAATTGACATTTATGTAATTGTTAACTAAATACCTCTGCACAGATTTATCTTCAGTTCAGTGCATGGCAGAAGATCACGTAAATGAGCAAAAATTACATTTCAGCTTGTTCCTAAACCCTGATGATTTACTGGTCTCCAGGTGCAAGCATTTAAAGCTGCACTTTCAGGCTCAGTTCTGAATCTTTCCAAACGTGTTCATTAAGGTGTTGTTCAGGTTACTCATGGTGGATTTTCCTCCGTGATGATATGAACATTGTTTAATGTAGGTTTTCATTATTTATATATTTTGTAAATAAGGAATTAAACTATTACAGGTGTTTGTTACTTAAAGTTCTTTATGGTGGAATAATGCTTAAAGTTACGATTAGTTCATGTACGCATTAAATAAAATCGGTTAAGAAAAGTTATATAAAGCATAAACCTTGCTAATTGGATACTTGGCACATTTGACATCTGAGCCATATCTTAGCTCATTTCAGCTTAAAAAAACAAATAACAGAGGAGTCTTATAACACTGGAAACAAATGGACCCAAAACAGAAGCATGACATTTAGAAAGTATTTTGTCTAAAATGTACAGTAGAAACAGTCTACACGAGACATTCATTTCCATTCTTTTTATTCTTTCTGTTCTTGAATCTGAACACTGAGTCATATATGGAGGACATGGCAAACTATGGGACTCGCATATTGTGCCATCAGAGCATGCTTTCTTGCTTGAATAAAATAAATTTTTATACACATTTCACCCCTAAAATGTCATATCCTCTAGCAGAAAATTTTGTGTATATGCTAGAATGGTTTCCTAATGAATTCTTTGATCTAAATAACATTTTCTTGTTGATGAAATATCCCTGAATCTATCTTACATACTTTTATAATTCCTATAAAAATGTACATTGGATCTAAAATGTCTACACACCCCTGTTAAAATGGCAGGTTTTTGTGATGAAAATAAGTCAGATTTCATTTAATTTTCAGATTTCTTTCCACCTTTAATATGACCTATAAGCTGTGCATTTCATTTGATAAACAAACTGAAATTGTTAAGAAGAGAAGTATAAAAATAACTATAATAATGTGGTTGTATACGTGTGCACACCCTCTTATAATTGGGGATGTGGCTGTTTTGAGAATTAAGCAATCACATTCAAACTTGTGTAAATAGTAGTCAGTACACACCTGCCATCAAATAAAGTGACTCTGATTAACCCCATATAAAGTTCTGCAAAAGCACTGGTCCACAGAGTGCTTACAAAGAATCAAAGGGATCACACTGTTGAAAGGTATCAGTCAGGAGAAGAGTACAAAATCATTTCCAAGGTATTAGAAATACCATGGAACACAGTAAAGACAATCATCAACAAGATTAAATAGGACATTATCAAGAACTGGATGCCCTTCCAAAATTGATGAAAAAACAAGAAGAAAACTGGTCTGGGAGGCTGCGAAGAGGCCTACAGCAACATTAAAGGAGCTGCAGAAATTTCTGGCACTACATGTCACAACAATCAGCCATATTCTTTATATGTCTGGGCTGTGGGGTACAGTGGCAAGACAGAAGCCATTTCTTAAAAAGAAAAATATCCAAGCCTGGCTACATTTTGCAGAAACCTGCATCAGGCCTGCCAAAAGTATGTGTGGAAAATGTTTTATGGTCTGATGATACCAAGGCTGAACTTTTAGACCATATTTCTAAAAGGCATGTTTGGCTCAAAAACAGCACTATGCATCACCAAAGAACACCATACCCACAGTGAAGCATGGTGGTGGCAGCATTGCGCTTTGGAGCTGTTTTTCTTAAGCTGGAACTGGGACTTTTTTCAAGGTGGAGGGAATTATGAACAGTTCCAAATATCGTCAATTTTAGCACAAAACATTCAGGCATCTGCTAAAAAGATGTAATGGCTCAGCCAGAGCCCAGATCTGAATCCAATTGAAAATCTGTGGAGTGACCTGAAAAGGGCTGTGCACAGGAGATGCCCTCGCAATGTGTAAAAATTTGGAGCGCTTTTGCAAGGAAGAATGGGCAAAGATTGCCAAGTCAAGATGTGCCATGCTGATAGACTCCTACTCATCAAAAAGTGCTTCAACAAAGTGTTAGTTTATGGGTGTGCATATTTATCCAACAACTTTATTATAAGTTTTTTATTTTAATTTTTCAGTGTGCTTTCAATTGAATTGTACAGATTATAGATCACATTAAAGACGGAAAAAGTATCTCAATCATTTTAACAGGAGTGTGAAGACTTTATGTCCACTGTTAGCAACATTTTGGTCAACTGTAGTGGAAGGTATGCACAGAAAAACCACCTGGCACTCAGATAATTGTAAAAAGAAATATGTCTTTACATAGGAGATTTTTTTTTTTTTTTTACAAAAACGTAATAGTGGATATATGTCCTCACCTTCACATGCATAGTTAAAGAGATCAGTTCATTACTATTTTCTCAAATAGTTAGATTTGACATCATAATGTCCTGTGTGACAGGACTGACTTTATAGATTCTGATGCAGGAAAAGTTATGTTTTGTGTTTTGGTAAGCATTCCTAATTTAAATTGTTATCATGATTTTAACTATTAATGTAATATTAGACTAAATATGGTAAAGTTCAGCCAAAGACATAGAATAAGGATGTAATTCATTAGACTATGACTGACAGTTAATGTAGTCCAAACATTTTTTTTATTCATTAAACTAATTTTACAATATTCAATATAAAAACATGCATCAATTCATTACAATATCATTTAACATCATCATGGATAGATAGAAACACTCGAAAGGCACTCAGAGAGCGCAGACCTTCATAAATGCATAGTAATAAAAAGGTACCATGCCATTCATTTGCCGGTCGGCCATTTAACCTGCCATTGCTCCGCCTGTTAGCATGCTAGCAAGGACTTTCATTAACAGTTTTAGACATATGTTGGATTTCTTTTCTGGGATATTTTAGAGTGACAGAACCTGGGCATTTAGCGCATTTTAAGCAGAGACAAACATAAAATTGTACAGTTTTTTTCTCTGAGTCATAACCATAAGAGCATATTGCACACTTTTTATGTAGTGTTTTATGTAAATGTGACAAGAATGGGACAGCTGTAAGATACTAATTTCATGTTTTTAATCAATTGATGTGAATGATATTAATACTTTTATTTTCTAAATTACTTTCTTTCTTTCATCATAACAAATCTATGAAAGATGTAGCTCCAGTTGTTTTTAATAAAGAAAAAAACTATGAGAACCTCATGAAGGACAAGTACTTGAAATTTGAAAAACAAGACATTTTTGGATTATTCACTATATTATTAATTATAAGTTTTATTCACTGTAACAATTCCATGTCAGATAATGTATGTTTCTGGTAGAATGTCCCAATGCATTTTTTAAAATATCTTTCTCTTATTTGTTTTTAATATGAAATGAGCTATGACTCATCAAAAATGTCAAACAATGAAGCATGACATTTTAAAGACATAATAAAAATGGTGACACTCAGAGCACCGATCATATGAGATCAGGAATATTCTTTAACATACCCTGTGACTCGTCAATTATTACCACTTTGCTTGTTTACTGCTGACTGTTCTGAGAGTACAGAGCTGTTAGAGCTGCCCTGAGCTGTATTTGTATGGTCTTATCATATTCCTGCGTTCTTCTTACTTGCTGGTCTGTTCTTATCATCTCACAAAATGTGTACAGTCATGGTTATTCTCATTTTACAAGATCACCCTGTTCTAAATGAGATGAAAGCATTAGCCATCATGTGTTGTGTTAGTCATCATGCACTGTAAACGCCAGAATCGTTCGAGAGTAAAGGTCACCAGCGCTAGGGAAAAGCGGAAACAGCTCTCCGTTGAAGAGTTAAATCCAGTGTGAAATACTCGGTGGCAGTCGGAGGGTCAGAGGGGCCCCCAGTACTCCAGTGTTGAAGTCTCAGTATGCACTGTACAAGATTTCCAAGCCAAGGCAATCAATCAGTAGTGGGTGGTGACTAATTTCACTCAGGAGACACACACACACACACACACACTTCTTGTAAGTGCATCCCATTACAGGATCACAATGAGTAAGCTCAATCGGGAAAATGGCCCACTTGTTCAGAGCACCACTTGCACAAGTTTTACCCACAAAGGCAATACAACACAAATATCGTCTGGCCTCTACACCCAGGATACCACTGTCACTTAAAGCCAATACTAGCCTACATGCAAAGACAAGCATAAGATTACACATCATAACGAAAGCACCAGTCATTAAACCCACCGTTACAGTCTGAACATATGAAAGATTGAAAAGTAATGCATCAGGCTATGGCATGCCAAAAGTGATAGAGGGGAAAAACATTCTGAGTCACCGGTTACTTGTGGAAGAACTACAGTCATTAGAGTGAAATTTTAAATTTTAAAACTTTTTCCTGGCAATAAAGCTGAATGCTAACACACCTAATCTGTGGGATGGGACCAGAGAGGCTAGTTTGCTTCCCACATGCATCAGTGTGCCTTGGGCACTCAGGACCCTGTCACTGGTTCACCAGTTGTCCTTCCTTGGACCACTTTTGTAGGTTGAATGTTTTTGAGATGCTCTGATCCATACTCAAGTAGTAGGGTGATCTTTTATGGATTCTTTTCACATCCTCCACCACCTTGGACTGATATTGTCAAAATATTTTAATAAAATAAAACAAACAAAAAAAACCCCAAAGAATTTTAAGTTTGGCGGCACGGTGGTGTAGTGGTTAGCACTGTCGCCTCACAGCAAGGCGATTCGGGTTCGATTCCCGGTCCGGGCCGTTCTGTGTGGAGTTTGCATTTTCTCTCCGTGCTTGTGTGGGTTCCTCCGGGTACTCCGGTTTCCTCCCACAGTCCAAAGACATGCATGTTAGGTTGATCGGTC
>JAOVVH010000059.1:20479169-20500665 GCA_028566435.1 Scorpiodoras heckelii | reverse complement strand
CACTCTGCTCTTACTGGTGCAATGTATAATTAATGAAGATTGGCCACCAGGCTGGTCGAATTTAGCCATGAAACCTCCCACACTAAAATGACAGATGTTTCAGTTTCATTGTCTAACCCCTGTATGTACACATCCAGCTTGCCTAAAACCGTAAGACACTTGCATGAAGTAAAAAGAGTATAAAATACTGCAAGTAGTGTAAAGTAAAAAAGCCCAGTAGAATTAGCCCTTTAGCCTTGTTAGAGATAATTCCTAGGGTGAAAGTGTTCTCCAGATCCAGATGTCCAGTGACAGATATAATCGTTTATTCTGTTGTTTCTGAAATGGGTTTATGTATTTATTTTGCTTGTCATGTAGAGTATGTTCATATACAGAGCACTGAATAGAGTTAAGAGTTAGCTTTTGATTCTCCAATTCACCACTGATCACTGAAGAAAACTTTCTGTGACTTTTCTATAAGTTCATTTGCAGCAGAATGTAAAAGAATAGACAATTTTTTAAAACTTGGATTACCAAATGACATTCACTGTTTTTTTTTTATGCTGTCATCATAGGATTACGAACTAGTGATGCATGACCTTCAGTGCTATTTGCTGTACATAATGAGGCTATGAATATGTACATAAACGGGACTATAGAGTGAACAGAGCAAGTGTGATTGTCTCATCATTTTTGTTGACTTGTCAAAGTGGAAATGACAGATGATTAGCATGAGAGAAAACCTTGTTGATGCTTTGTTTCATATGAAAGTAGTAAAGATTGAGCGTGGCCTTTCACAAATTCTGTGCTCCCTCATCTCCTTCAATCTACTCCTAGATATCCAGTGTTGATTGTCACAACAGAGAGGCATCATAAGCATTTGATAAGCATTTCTATTCTTTAATTTTTGTCTGGAAAAAAAAAGTTGCTTAGCAAAGACCATGCTGCAAACCTCATCACTAAGATGCAGTATTAGCATCTTCTGAACCCTGACACACCATGATCTATAGTATTACTTTAGCCTTAATTCTGTTTACCAGACTTCAATTAAGCACATAAACAACATCTCAAGCCACTGCACCTTTTGCCTCTTTCCCATTTTAAAACTCCTGTAAGTCCCCCTTCTTGCTTTTGGCGCAGTTGGTTCGTTACTGATTCTGGGAGTGTCTCAGTGCAGCATTGGGCCCGCAGCCTTGTCTTCTTATATCTCCCTCTCACTTTCCACCCCTCCCTTGGCTGCATCTGACTGCGCAGCTCTGTTTGACATGCAGAGTGTCTGCAAGGGCCTCCACACGGCTAAAGGGCAAAGCACCCAAACACACGCTCTGGCCAGACCTCACACTGCCAGCTGTACCTGACCAGAGTTTATAAAAGATGAGGGTCTGCAGCTGGAGTCTGGTAAAACCTGAACATCTCAGAAAAAGAGAAATTCTTTTCATTTTGAAACTTTGAGAGGACAAAATGATGACAGAAACACAGCACGACATCTTTACCCTATTGATCAGGACAATTGTGGATTGTCACAGAGTGAGCGAAGAGGATGTTTTTCTAAAGGAATTCACTGGCACTGGCTATTACATGCGCGCGCACACACACACACAGCACCACGTCGTTCGCCTTTTCTACCCAACAACTCTACTTCTTTAGTATGCAATTCCTTTAGTCGTCAAGAGGGAATGATCCTCACACTAATGAACTGGGGCCTGCCACTTGAATGTAAAACAGGACTTAACCCGTCTTCAATGTCATAGCCCCTCCCTGGGGTTCCTTGAAACAACACAACAGTGCTGCCATAACTCGCACGCCTCGCGTTTCAATCACTCCATCCCCCTTTTGTCTCGACCCTGCGGCCCGTTATTCTGACAGCGGGCTTCTAACCGAGCAAGCTTCAAAGCTGTGAGTTATAATTCTATATGCAGATTACCACTACTGCTGTTCAGATCGCTGTACTCATAAAGAGCATGATGAAATGGCAAACAGCAGGGCTGTATGACTGAGTTAGACTTGACTCAACCACTTCATCACTTCACTCAGTCTACATTCGATTAACTAATATGTTCTTAGTTTTTGTCCTGATGTCTTGACATGTCCTGGATGATACTGTTGAAGGAAAAGTTTAAGCATTTTTTCCCCAACCCTATATAACAAATCTGTATTGTAGGTGTGATTATCTGTAGCTGTGAACTCTGTAACACAGGGAGAAAAGACCAGAAACATGTTAACTTTAAAATTTGTAATTCACTTATCTAGATGCAGCTATAAGGGCAGTCAATAAACACGCTGTTGTAGAACACTCAAGAATTCTTCAGGCAGTAGTATTTGTAAATTAAATCCTTCATCTGTACAATCCAGATATCCTTTCAGATATGGTGCTACTTTTCCATAAGGTGAAAGTGTTCTGGAGTGATAAACACCATTCTTACGAAATATATTTTCCTAGTTTATGTTTTTCATACTCATCAAAACATTTAATGATCCTTCATGCCCTGTGAATTGGGGTGGAGTTATCCTGGAAGAGTCCACTCCCATCAGGATGAATTGGATAAAGGTGATCAGTCAGAAGAACTCTCAGTTGATTTGCAGTTTGCTGTCTAACAGGACCGAAACCATGGCATCAGAATAAATAACCACAAAGCCTCTGAACTCTGTTTCTCCACACATTTATCCAGGTTTTACCTTTAATTTCTTATTTAATTTCTTATTTAATTTCTTCTGCTTTCTCAACTAAAGCAACAGTTATATGAATCTGGAATAAAATCAATACGGTTAAAAAAGCCAATTCACTGAAGGGGAAAGGACACAGGATGGGAAAGCAGTACATATTTGTCTTAGTGGGTACTTTCCATTTTTTGCAAATCAAATTGATTAATAATTACTTTCATGAACCTCAGTATTGTGAGCCAATAGCAGAGATGGGGAGCTTGCAATTCAGACTTAGGTTGCACACACAGACTTGACTTTTATTTTTTTGGCGCATTAGCATTAAGGAAATATCTGACAAGCTGAATGTCATTCCGTCCTTTATTATCATGCATAACTTTATGCATACACACAGATACAGGTGACACAACCATAAGAGATGTGAGGCTTAACTTGGACTCTAAATTAAAGATTTGATAATTGACTTGCCCCTCAAATGACATATTTAAAGTATCTCTGGCCAGTAGAGATCCTGTCACTGTGTGTGATTTATGTCATTTTGAATCGACTGAGGAAAATACCATGGAGTAATTTCAGTTTGGCAGTGGCCTAACACCTGACAGAAGGAAGAACTCTGGATCTGAGTAGGGAAAATCTAAATTTAATATCACGCAGTTTGTTTAAAATAATGAAGTATTTTGTGTCCTTACCTGAGCACACCAGTTCATTGATTTGCTTTCTTTTCTTTTCCTTTCATGTCAGTAATTCAAGTGCAAAAACCATTTTTGGTTAAAATCTGTGTACAGATGCTCAGCTGTACAAGAAATATCTTTCAGGACAGCTGGAGTTTATTCTTATGTGCACATGGACCTTATAGACTTATTGAAACATAAATAGGAAAAAAAACACTCCACTACAGGAATAGAGTTTATTATCAGTCATCTGTATTATCATTATAATAATCTTTACAGATTTTCATTTAATGTTGATACCATTGTGTTTTCACAAACATTTCAACATAAAAAGGTTAGATTCACAGTGATGGAAAAAGTTAAAGAGACCACAATCTCATGAAACATAGAAACACAGACAAACGCACAGACCCACTCGCTGATTCACTTAGTCAGTCAGTCACTCACTCACTGACTCGACTCACTGGCATACTGATTCACTTACTCTCACTGACTCACTCACTCATTCACTCACTCACAGCATATGTGCACTAATAAGTAAAACACAAAAGGCTTATCTTTTAGAGTGAAAAACATATGGCCATTTACATTTAAAAATGATTCTTTTGGCACAAACACATAAAAATGATAGGATTTTTTGCTAACAAAGAATCTGCACACAGAATATTAGCTGAACAGTGTAGTATGCCTTTATCTGCATGTCTTGACTGTAAGGACCACTTGGGTACATTCCCTTTTCAGTGATCACATCCTTAGGTTCCTTCAGTTTTTTTCAGTTTGATATAAAAAGTTTTTATTGACCACAGCCGTATCAACGTATGCCAGAGTAAAATGGAAAATGTGGTCATTAATGAAGTGCTATATATTCAAAGCAAGACGCTTGAATGTAAGTGCTTGGATGTGATGGATGATGAAGAAGACAGTGTTTTCACCCTCCCACCCCACTGACCCTAAATCCCTGTAAGAGGTTAGGTAAAGTTCATGACAGTAAATTTGTTCACAATATGTGTATAGGGCTTTGGAGCCTTGCATGTATGCAGTCTTTAAATACCAAATATTTTAAATATGGTTGCACTGTCTGAAGTTATTCATTTTCTGTATGCTTATGAGAATAAGAGAGTAATACTGCATGTTTTTGTAGAAAAAAAATACTAGGTTTTTTTTTTTTTTACTAGTGTAAAAGAGGCTTAGTCGTGATTACTCCACGAAGGGACTGTGCTTTCTTATCTCAGTCTAGGATTTTTCTTTTCTTGCTTGGCAAATGTCCTGATATGCCTTTGCACTCAAAGGCCCATTTCTTTTAATTAATGTAAATATTCCCTTCTGGAGTGTTATATGAACATGTCTGTCTGTAAGATGATCTCCATTTGTACATTATGGCTTTTCCTGCATATCCAGAGAGAGGAAGACCTGTGCAAACGCATGAGTTACCCGGAAAGGATGCTGGGAAGACTATATGACAAGCCTGCACCCCTTCCCTCTCATTTCCTTCAGTACTTTTTCCAGTGTTGTGCTACCTAACTCCTTCTCCTCTCTCTTAGTTACAGTCTGTGTCTTCTCAGTCTTCATCTGTCCCTGCTGCTCCTCTTAGTCCGTTCATGCAGAAGGGAAGGGATGGAGCAAAGGGAGGCTCTGAAGGAGAGAAGCCGCTGAAGGGTGGTAGAGCGGCGATTCTCTGAAGGTGTGGAAAGAAAGTGGGCGATTTTGGTGCGTGGTCCAGGCGTGGCCCCTCACCATGGGCAGTGGGCAGCTCCGGAGGGGCGTAGCGGATGGTGCTCGGAGCGTAAAGACTCTGAGGCCCTGGAGGGCCGAGAGCGAGAGGGTGGAACAGTACACGCCCGGCTGCTCCACCCGCAGCTAGTCTCTGAAGAAGCTCGTAATCAGGTGTGCGGCCTCCGTGGAGGGAACGATCTTCCCTAGTCAGGGGTGAAGCTGAGATGGGTGATGGGGGGCTGAAAAGACCCTTAGCTGGAGCTTCTGTAGTGATTGACTCAGAATCTTGGGATGGGGGGCTGCTGCCGTTTATACCCCTGGTGGACTGAGTGTTGCTCCATCGCCCTCCAGTGGCTGAACAAACTCCAGCACTCAACATCTCCTGCTCAGTTTTAATGTTAGAGCTGGCAGTGCTGGTCATTACGCTCTTCAGCTGCTGGATTACAGCACGGCCGTTACGGACTTTTCCCACCTCACTGCTCTTCTTAGAGGCTCCCGCATCGGTCTTCAGTCTCTTGCTGTTGCCGTTGTGCTCCCACTGTTCCTTGTCCTCTTCTTCCTCTTCTTCAACTTCACTGTCACTGGCTGAGTCTGAGGAGCCTGACAGGCTGTCCTCTCTGTGCCGGAACACCTCGAGTTGTCTCCTTGTTTGTGGAGGTGTATTTTCAGGGCTGGAGTGGTGAGGTCTCTTCCTCCTGTTATTTGATTGGGTAGCAGTTGGGTGAGTGTAAGAGTCTCTCCCTTTGCGCTCAGACTCATTTCGTTCAACTCCGACCTTTGTTGGCTGGGCACCATTTGTGCCTGGAAAGCATACAGAATTTACATAATATATACAAAATGCAGAATTCATGTACAGTACTGTGCAAAAGTCTTAGGCACCCTGTTATTTTTAGGTACAACTTTTGTTATAGATGTATCATTGAGTCAGAACAAAAAGATTTAATATTTCCAAACGTTACTTTTCCAACAAAAAATTAAATGTTACACAAAAATGTTTGTATGTCAGTAACAAAAGCAACAGCTTACATAACAGACCACTTTTCAGACAAAATAACATGCTGGGTTTTGCATGCAAAAAAAGAAGTAAGTGTGACAAAGTCTCCAGAAGAGCTGTGGCAGATTCTCCAAGACACTTAGTAAAACCTAACAGCTAATTTCCTTATAAATCTGAACACACTGTACCTGGGAACACTACTTAAGAAAAAGGCACAGCAAATATTGACTTCCTTTAGTTTATTACTGTTTACTACACTATAAAGTGCTTAAGACTTCTGGATAATACTGTACAGTAATTAGCTGATAAGTTTTACTGAGCATCGTGGACCATTTGCCACAGCTCTCACACTCTCACCCACTTACATTTATTTGGCAGACACCCTTATCCAGAGTGACTTACAGTTATGTTATTTATACAGCTGAGCATTTGCAGATTAAGGGCCTTGCTCAAGGGCCCAACAGTGGCAGATTGGTGGTGCTGGGATTTGAACCCCTGACCTTACAATCAGTAGTCCAATGTCTTAACCACTGGGTTACCACTGCCCCACTCACTCTTCTTTTTTTATGCAAAACCCAGCAGCCTTCATTATGTGCTTTGTCTGAAATGTGTTGCTTTCGTTACTGACATACAAACATTTTTGTATAACATTTAATTTTTAGTTCGAAAAGTAACATTTGGAAATATAAAATCTTTTTGAATTGACTCAATAATGCAGAACTAAAAAGAAATCCCATCAATAACAAAAGTTGTTCCTAAAGACAACGAGATGCCTAAGACTTTTGCACCATCATGTATACGTCTTTAAAAAAACATATGTACTGATTTTAGTAGAGAGCAAGAATAAGTAATGAATGTAGGAGATAATGCAAATAAGCAGAGTAAACACCCTACATTTTGGTAACTGTGTGGTTCTGATGCTGTTATGATAAGAATAATATGTGTAATTTTCTGTCTATACACAGAGCTAATACATGACTACTAAATAATTCACTGCAGATCTTTTTGGCTTCAATTATTTGATAACACACTGCAATGTTTCAGGCAGTGGAAGTGGTGAACTAAATAATTCACTATCTTACAGTGAGAATGCACAGGTGAGTCTGTACAAAAGCATTGTAAAAATTGCATACACTTAAAACAAAATATAGAAAACATTTACATTTATAGTAATTAAATGTTTAGTTAGTGGTAACGTTTCTTCACTAAGAAAAATGGTCAAATTGCGTATTTTAAAAATTACAAATGATATCAGTTCAAAGGTTTACACATCTCTTTCTAAATGTGATGGAAATATACACTTCTCAGAGCAGCTTCTGTCTACTTTTCTCTCTCTCTTGTCTCTTATCGGCCTTCCAATAATATCCTTGAATTCTATGTTTTTGTAGATAAATTGTAAAATGGCGGTTAGTTTGATTTCCAAGGACGATGAAAACTTTTGCACAAGCCTGTAACATATGCACAGACAGACACTTTCAGGCCTGGGCTGTAGCAATGGTAAGATTCACCGATTTGCATCAATGCACCAGCATAAAAGTTCACAATGCAATAATAATTAGTAGAGGCGCTATGCCTTTAAGTTGGCCCTATGTGACCAATAATTTGTGACCAATAATTTTAGATTTAGATTGATTCCTCCTCTCTCGGCCAAGTCTTGCACTAGTTAGAGGCGAGTCTGGGTGAGACGCAGATTATCATGGAGGAGGAAGAGCTATGAGCATCATATTGTTTAGCAACACACTGTACTGCACTGAATAAAATTTTGTGGAATTGCACTGCATCACTGGCTGAATCAAGGGCTGTATCGCATTAGTTGTATCGCATTAGTATTTGTTTCATATGTATCTTTAATGTATCAGATGATTGGAAATGCATCGAGAGGTGTATTGCATCAGCCTCAGTGATAGAGATGCACATCCCTACGAGGCTGTACTGTATTAGTATAAATATTTTCCAATATAGTTCTCATTGCTTTGGCAAAAATAAGTAATGTTTTAAAAAAAGAAATTCTAATTAATATAAAAATATAAATTATATAAATATAAAAATATATAAAATATATTTTTTAAATGTTATAAAAATTATGTACATGTCACTGAACATATGTTAATAAAAAGATTCCACAAAATACTGTTAGAAATTGTAAAAAAAAAAAAAGAAGAAGAATTTTTTGGACAATGTGTATCTACTAACACATTAGCTTTTTGTCTCAGTACTTTAAAAGCACAGTATTAATAGATAAAATATAAAACCATATAATTTCAAGGTCTTGCTGTATGTAAATGTTGGTAATTCAGAGCCTGTGCATGTGAGCAATATTAATCACCTTAAAAGTATAGGGAAAAAAGTCATGTAAATGGGCTGAACAAAAACTAGCAACCACTTCACATACCTAACCTAGAAAACCCTGTTAAAGTACTAACTTTTATAAATGGCTCAGTCTGGTACTGGAGTTCATGTATATGCCTGTATTTGTAATTCTATGCCATACCATGTGCCTTTGGAGAGATATCATGGGTGGAAGAGCTTGCCCGAAGACGTTCAGTTTTCAGGGTTTCTGGGAGCTGTAGTAAATCCAGTGGCATGTCAGGCATTTCTGTCCGACTAAGAGAAGAGAAATACAATGAGAAAGATTATATTTATACAAATTATAC
Organism: Scorpiodoras heckelii; assembly: GCA_028566435.1. Taxonomy (NCBI): domain Eukaryota; kingdom Metazoa; phylum Chordata; class Actinopteri; order Siluriformes; family Doradidae; genus Scorpiodoras; species Scorpiodoras heckelii. The sequence continues at coordinate 20,491,993 of JAOVVH010000059.1, read as the reverse complement.
ATCGTGAGAACATGTTTACAGTTTGCTCTTTATTATTTTGTTAGACATCACAGGTGCCAGTTTTGCTCCCACTCGATTAAATATGCTTAAACGATCCATTAGTGCCATGAGCAATTAATAGACATGTATTTTTCTCCACTGTATACGCAAATGACAGAACGGACTGAATCATGTTACTCGCCCACCCTGTCTCTCACGCACACTGTACACACAACTCCTTTCCATGCAGAAACACACTTAAAGCCCTTGTTAAGAGTGCTGCTCCAACAGGGGGCTGTAGAAGTTAATTAGCTCTCATAATTACAGTGTTAATTAACTAAAACACCATTCAGCCAGAAAATCTTGACATCCATTTGGTGTAATTATATATCGCCAGCCAAATTATCATTGTAATTCAGCCTGCTTGTATGGTTATTGCCTGCTTTGTGTGTGTGTGCGCGCATTTGTAATACACACATACACTCACAGAGACAGAGGAACTGACTAAGAGTTGTTTGAGCTTATTAGCATTTTTTTCTTTACACATCAAGCATACACACACACACACACACACACACAAATGCAATGAGAGGGCAATCAGTGACCCTCTTCTTAAATAAAATGGACGCAGGGGCAGACAAAAATCTCCCATGGAGCCATTAGAGAGCTGACCTGAGTATGTAGTTGACCCAGATGACGTTGCGTTCATGGGGTGCTTTGTGGTTGATGGACACAGTGGCACACGACTGAACCCACAAATACCCGCCTCTCCTCTGCAGCCAACGGTAGTAACCAGTCACAACCTGACCCTTCCTCAGCACTGATGAAACACACATTAACAAAAAGGGTATGGGCACAGAAAAATCACACCAGGATTACAGAATTCAGGCACCTTAGTGAAAGTTATGTACATCTAATAGTGGCCAGGGGGCGCTGTTGACAAAAATGCTGTTGGACGTTTTATACTTCACACTTCTCTTTAGGATTGCTTTGGATGACGAGCGAGACTGAGAGCATCTGGCCTTTGTATAATCAAACTGTCAGTTTTTTCTTCATCTTCTGTTGTCTGTCTACTTTTTTCTGCTCTGCTGTAATAATGTTCGTTTCCCATCTGTTAAATCCCGCACTGGGCCTCACAAAGACTTTAACTGATCTTTGTGTTTGCTTTCTGCTTTCCCTGTATTTTTATTAGTTTCTAATTATAAGCTGTTGAGACTCAAATGTACAAACAATAAAAAAGGAAAAAGCAAGAGGCAGATAGAGAAAAAAGCCAAGAGAAATAGTGGCTCACAGTCTTCGTGGCTTTGCCGGATATTATCTAGGTCTTCCACATGGATGAAGTGGTAGCAGGTGTGTCCCACCACCTCAGCTGGGCCCAGGTCCATATATTCTGAGATCCTGCATTAGACACATACAAACAGGTGACAAATTAAAGGAAATCCAGGATACATGTGTGGCGAAACACAAGGGTGCAGATCCTTTTGGGGGTTATTTTGTATTGCCGTCAATGTTTGGATCACTTCAAATCAAAACAAAGTTCTTCTCACCTTTATCCTATGATGAAACATTTCTAGCCTGATGGCAGGGATAACTCCCAGAATGAACCCACCCTCATCCACACGACACAAAGTTTACTTAATGTTTGATATGGACGTAAATGATTTAAAGTCTATGGCCTTCACAGTCGCCAGATCTCAAGCCAATTGAACACCTATAGGAGATTTTGGCATGATGTGTTAGACAGTACTCTCCACCACCATCTTCAGAACTCTGATGGGATTATCTTGTAGAAGAATGATCTTCATCCATCCAGTACACTTCCAGAGGTGGGTAGAAACTGTGCCAAGGCACACTAAAGTGGTACCTGGATGCTAGTGGTGGCCTAACATCTTAATATGATACTTAATGTTGGTCTATCCTTGAATTTGTCACCCATCTGTATTAACACATGCCATAAGGAAAAAGACATGTTCCAAGCACATAATAATTTAATTTTAGCCAACTACTAACTGACTAATCTCTTCTCCCTGATCAAACCGAGCAAACTGTGGTTAAATCCATGCTGATTAAATATTGCTCATCCACACAGCAAAATCCCAAGTGTTGCATTAACTCTAAAAGTGTACTTTCTGCACGTTGAATTTTAGTAACATCCTAGGTCAGCAGTTCTCAGAGTAGGCTCCAGAAAACCCCAGGGATGAAAGACATAAACCAGGGGGCTCTGAGATTTTATTATTTTCTTTAATAGTGACTGTAATTTACTGCTATCTATCTACACTACTTACACTATCTAGAAAATGATTTCTCAGAGGTTTTGGGGAATAGTTTTTAGTGTCCGTATGTTCTTACTTTGGATCCCTCTTTTAAAAGGAAACCCTCTTTTTTATTAGTGCTGTCAAATTAACACGTTAATGAACGCGCTAACACGTTAAAGAATTAATTGCGATTAAAAAAACTAATGCCACTAAAAATTTTAATGCAGATTAAAAATTAGTTAAATGACGCAAACATTCCGAAATTGACTGTTACGTTACTCGTTTTAGGCTGCATTCCAATCCCTGCTCCCTACACACTGCACAGGGTGCAGAATCCCAAGGGCTCTTCATAGGGAACTAGGTCATAAAACAGCTCTATTTGAAACGCCCTGCAACGTCATCAACAGCGGACAGCTATTGGTTGTGTTCTAGAAGACAGCACTCGGATGTATTTAACATGATAAACAACGCTGTTCAGACATTTTGTATGCTGTAGGCACTTTTGTAATAAATGTGATGAAATGTCTATGAACTATGGGTGATGTATTTTAACTTTTTAATGTATGTTTTGGCTACTCTTCAGTTCAAATGCGCCACGTTACTCTAATTGGCGAATCAATGCCTTTAATTAAACTCCAACTCTAATCAGTATATCAGATGAATGAAAGACAAAAACTATTTTTTTTATTTAAAATATTGAAAAGACATAAATCATAGTTAATATTTGACTTTTATCAAATGAGGCAACATTCAGCGGTCGTTTCTCTTTCATTTTCAATGGCTCTACAATGTTGACCTGCATGTACAACACAAATCAAAATGTGTTAAAACCGTGATTAAAAAAATTAATTGCACGATTAAAAAAATTTAACGCGTGACAGCACTACTTTATTCTATACACTTTACACTACTTGTGCAAATATCATGATTAAGGTTATGTACCCCATGGGTGTTTCCAGTGCTTTTGTATCCAAATGACCAAAAAAATCTCAGTGTGAGTTTTCCTAATGCTCTCAGGCCAACATACAAAAAAATTCATGCAGTAGATGTATAAAATCTAACATATAAATCGACATTAAAATTCCATAGCCTTTTAGAGCAAAGACAGATGAGTGTTCAGTGAGTGGTATGGTGAGACATTACCTGTTCTCGCAGTAGGTGATCTGGAGATCCATGTTGACCCGAAACACGAACATGTGACTCTCCATGCGCACCTCATTAAGAGTGGAGGGTGGGAGCGTGTGAGCAAGAGCGACCAATCCCATTGGCCGATGGAGTGAGCATGATGAACCTGGGACCAGGGCTGGCCGACAGCGAATCCGGCCAGTAACATGGATCACCTGACAGGAAGTTCAATGAGAACCACAGTTAGTATAATTAACTATACCAAAATTGAGAACAATACCACACTAGTACAAAAAGCAGTGTTTGAGAATATTGCATATTTTAATTTTTTTTGCCGTCTCATTTCGCTTGATTAAATTACTAATAGTAACCCAATAATGCTATATCAGGATTAAAACACAACAGGAACATTGGTAAAACTCAACAACAAGGTGGTGTGATGGGACCTAACATAAGTTTTTTTTATTATTTAAATAATGGCACATTAGATTTTAATCTGCTTACAGTTACACTTAATAACATTGAATGGCAACAAAAAAAGGTAGTTCCTGTTATCTGTTATAAATGATTTGTCCTTCTCAAGCCTCTCTTTCTTCTTCTCTCTTGAAGTTAATAAGAAAACAACACAGCTTCTCATGATACTAAAAAACTTGAAAGCACAAAGTGCTGAAAAACTTACTGTCTGTTACAAAGCACTGACACTGGAGACTCCTTCCACAAATTTTAAATAAACAACTCTTTACAGAAAGTTTCAGCATATCAATAATTATATGTATTGGTAGGACCTTCCAAGTGGTCCTTCAAGAGGCTAAAAGACTCCTTCCTAGCATTCAGAGAACAATTAAGAGTGGAGCAGTCTAGCAAGTGAGCAGGTTTGGGTCACTGTTATGGTCCCGCCTTCTTTTCCTCTTCTTCTTTTATTGGGGTTGGCAAACGGCATTATGCTGCATTACCACCACCAACCGGAATGGAGTGTGGATCGGGAATCTAAATATACATTTTGACTAATTCTAATAATGTTTGTTCTACTAAGATATTGAATCTAAAATAGACCACACTTCACCCTAGAACTTCTTTGTAAAAGATCACACAAATCAAAGCTTAACTTCATTTCTTTAAATTTCAGTATCAGGTGTCTTTGCTTAGCATCATATTTTGGACAGTGAAGTAGAACATGTTCTGTGGTTTCTTTTTGATCACTGTTCAGATTTAAAAGGCACAGACACGCAGGAATACCCAAATTCTCTTTACGCTTTCTGATTTCCACACGCTCACACTCTCTCAGCATGCTCCACAGATGATCAGCACATGCTCTTTCTGTCCTGATTGGTTCTAGGCTGATGTCACAGCACACGGACATCAGATGCACACAAATACATCCGATACATGCTCTCTCTTACCAGCTCAGCTCTCACATTATCTTCTTAGTCTGATAAAGTCCAATACAGTTCAAGATTGGTGTTTAGACTATTTGTGTCTTTGTTTTATTGGCTGTTTTCCTCTGTTCTTTTTCTGATTTTTCTAGAATGCTCTGTGACTGAATATAAGCTCTTTGTTCTGATGAATTAAAAGAATCATTGATGATTACAGCATAACTTTGTATCTGTGTTGTCTGTGTTGATTCCTGAGGCCTTGGAGAGCGGAAGGACAAAGGACTCAAAATTATCCATTTGAATCGAATCCAGTTTGATTCCAAGAGAATTAAATAATAACAATCACAAGACTTTCACCTTCTTGTATTATGTTTTCCTATTTTAAATAATGTACTGCTTAATCTTGTATGAAAATTTTAGTGGTCCTGCCTTCAATTCCATGCTTCAGGTCGAAGCACGTGAACAAAGGATTGTGGGTAAATTAAGAAAGCACAGGATACGTTTGGGCATCCTTGAAAATTCTTTGAATTGTCAGATGTGGTCCTTGGTCAACTTCAAAGGATCCTAGACATTGGAACAGTCCTTTGGTGGCATTCGATGGCAAATCAATGATGTAGCATCCTTGAAATGCAAACTAATGCAAAGATTTTTTTCTTATCACTCCTGACTCATCTGTCTTAAAAAGGATTGAACGATTACCAGATGAATTTAATTGGGAATTTCAGGATAATGAAAACACACAAAATGCAATGTACGGCCTTCCCATAACTTGAAAAGAGATCCACTGTGAATAAAGGCAGTACAGCTGTTAATGAAATGATCTTAGGACTACAGTGGTTTTGGGAAAATGGGGCTGTATGAGAGCTTAGACGCACCTTATAACCAGAGGATTTGACATGTAGGCCGCGCTTAGTAAGGGTGGATTTCATCCGGACAAAGAAACCTCGCTCTGTTGGTTCATCTCCAGATGACAGCGGACTGGAGGGGGCTACAGGAGAAACGACAGGAGAGTATATTGTCACACATGTACGCACAAAAATCCCACCTGTGCACACCATGTCTGTCTTGCAACTTTATGGAGATATTTGCTCTGAAGTGTATACTTTAATGATAAGGTTACCTGGTTCAGGTGTTCCAGCCAGTGACGATGTGGAGGCGGAACTTGAAGCACTTTCCTGGGCAGTCTGACAGCCTGCCTCTGTGCGGAGGTGTGGCTTAATTCCCAAACGTTCTGCCATCTCCACATGGTCTGCAGGATGGATGTAGTCAAACACACTACTGCCTGTTAATTCCACCTAAAAACACAAACACACATGGTGAGCTCACATTATGTTCACAATGCCAACCTTTTATTGTATGTCTCTTTGTTGTCAATTAGTGTCAGCCTTCTTTCTCTCCATTCATCGGTGACCTGTCTTAAAACATATCCAGCCACTTGTCCGGCATTGGCTGGATTTCTTGTGAAATCTTGTTAGAGGTTGCTGCATTTTGTATTTTGGGTAAGAGTACAAGAAACTGCTGACTTTGAAAAACCCATCAGTGATGCTGTTCTTAATACCTTCAGACCATTACAACCTGGCACCGCCTATCATATCTCATTCCAAGGCAGATAAATCTTTCACATTTGCCAAGTCACAGTGTCTTCAGCCTCGAAATACTGTTTTCATGTAACGTCTTCTCTGGTATACGCCAATGATTAAATGTTTTGTTGATGTCCAAAGGCTGTTTGTTTGTCAGAAATGTTATCAAATGCACAGTTAGCCACTCTCACTTCTACATGCATTTTATTAATTAAGAAAAATGTTTTTAAGTACAAAATTCTTATTTTGAATAAAAATATGCAGATTTTTAACTACAAGTTCTATTAATGATTAAAGATGCATAATCCTGAAATACTCCTATATGAAATACTATTTATACACATGCTTACACACACACACTCACACACACACACACACACACACACACACACACACGGTCATGCTGGCATGACAACTAACATCAGAGAGATAAAAGCAACCTCTCAAATAAATCATTAACCATATCATAGCATGACCTCCATGTAATATTCTTCTTGGCACACATTACAGAATGAACAAAGAAAGTCAAAGTGCATACGAACTCAGGGTTATAGAACCTTCTGGCACTTTTCTATAACATCAGCACAACAGCACTGAACTATAGCCCATACCTATAATCTAAAACATTCTCCCATCATCTTTCTGTCTTTTGCAAAGTGTAATGCTTCAAAAGTTTAAGATAAGCATAAGATTATGATAAAAGTCAAACTTTTTTTGATCCCCTTTCCATTCTGGATCTAAAAAAACAAAAAAAAAATGGCATGGGTCAGATTTCATTCCATCTTGATAAAAAGCCAGTCTCTACCTCACACCCTTGTCTGTGGGACATACCCATTTATTACAGGATTAGATCCATTTACTGAAGGATTTTATAGGATTTTCCGCCGGCCTTCAAGGACACTATTGCCCATGAGAAAAGGAGCCGGTTGGGTGAAATCGGACAAGCAAAAAAGAAAGAAAGAGAGAGAAAAAAGCGCTAGGGGAGGAGCGGGTGTCTGAGACGGATAACAGTTATGGAAGCATGTGTTCACTAATTGAGAGGTAAAACGGCGGAGGTACTTCAGTGACACAGTTAGCATGAGAGACCTGACTTGGAGGACTTAATCTGGCCTTCTCAGCCGTTGAGAAGGGGGTTTAGGTGTAGCTTCAGGAAGGTTCTGTGTCTCAGTGGTGCGGTTAAAGAGACTGGCATGCCACAGATGGAGCAACAGAGAGTGAGTGAGGATGAGAGGAAAATGGGGCGGTGTAAGAAACACAATAGGAAATAAAGGATGAGAGAAGAGGCTTTCGTTAGTGTAAGAGCAATAAGGAAAGAAAAGAGAAAGCGGTGGCGGTGATGGGGTTGGGTTAGAATGGGGGGCATGATATAAATAATAGCAGTGTCTTTAATATGTATGAGGCATCCGGGCAGTCGTCCACAACACACTTTCAGTTTGGTGCTGACTGATGGGGAAGAGATGGAGGGTGAGAGAGATAGAAGGACAGGGAGTGAGAGAGAGCAGAGAGGAAGAGGATAGGAGAAGAGGGAGAAGGTGTCGCATACTAACCAGGCCCAGATCAATTCCCCACCCTGTCCAGCCTGCTCCACCTCCTTGGCATGGCTGAGAGGAGATGCAAAAAGAGCAGGAGCTCAGCCCCCAGACATCCACCTCCCCCATTTAATACCTCTGAACCTCTTTCTTGGAGTTCATCCACCTCTGCACCTCATTCTTGGAGCTCCAAGAGGACATGGCCCAGAGCTGAAGGTGCCTGACCTGGCCTAATCTGCCTAAGGAACCCTACAGGCTAGTGAAAGGTCAACAGGAATTAACCAAGAGTAGGGGCAATGGACAAGGTTTCAGGCTTACTGATGATCAATTTAAGTCTCCAACTCAAACAGATCCTACATGGATTGATGTCTGGGATTGATGTTGTTTGTCATTCTGTCTCATCCTGACGTGTAAAGCGAAAATACCGATGAGGGATTGCTGTGTTTGAGAAGAGTGGTGCATTCATTTTGAGCCATCTGCACATGGATAATAGGCGAAAAGAAAGCCTACTCTATTAATGCATTCTGTTTTCGCAGATGTCCAGACTCACTGTGCTGTCTGAAACATAACCAAACCAACCAAACCATGGCAAAGCTATAAACTGTCCTGGTCCTAAAACCCAGCTGAGTAATCTGCTATTAAACAGATGACCTGGACATATTACTAAAACAAAAGCACAGGAGAAAAGCCAAATCCCTGAGCCATTTCTCCTTTTACGCCCACTCAATAAGTTCTCTCTGAGCAATCGCTTATTTTCTTTCCCCTCTACGCTATTCAATCCCTCCTCCTAAACATATCTGTTTTCCCTCGCTGGCTCTCTACATTTCTCACTATCTGTCTTCCCATCCCCCTCACAGACTGTGTGTGTGTGTGTGTGTGTGTTTTTCTATCTTACAATCAATGCAGCTTTTAAGATGCCTATCGATTTGCTCCTGAGACAGACCCCAGCTCGCTAGGGCAACACTTTGATTGCTGGGCGAGTAATTACTGTTATTATTTATGCATCTGGGCGAAATGGCAGGACTTAACATTCCCTGTACAAGAGGCCACAGGCAATCAAAGGAGGTGAGCACCTGGTGAGTGAGTGCATAACAGTGAGAGAGAGAGAGAGAGAGAGAGAGAGAGAGAGAGAGAGAGAGAGAGAGAAAAGAGAGCATGCAGGGACACTGATAGTCCTTAAGGTTTATTTCCTTTTTTCTTTTGCACAAAACCCAGTGAATAACAGATACACATCTATAGAACTCACAGTACTAAGTGTTAAAAACACAGTAATTTTTGTGTATCAAACCTGTGAGAGGCCCAAGTAGATTGACACTGTTTCAGAAATGTAGAGGAAACGGCCTTCTTGACTGACCACAAACACAAACCCATCCAGAGACTGCAAAAAAAAAAAAAGAGAGGAACATTTTATTTCTTGCAAAACACACTGGAATATTTTCCAGACATAAGACCAAAATGAATGTTGACCATGTGATTCAATTTAGAAATAAAAACAATACCAAACCTTTTTACTACAGCAAATAAGCCCTTGCTTTAATTTAATTTGATTATATAAGCAAAGATAAAGACCTTTTTTTTCATAATTAATGATTATACAATAATATTTTATATAAAAAAACCCACCAGAGTCCCATATGTCTGATTCATTTACCAGACTAATCATCAGGCACTAATCCCCCCTCTGCAATCTTCTCAGAGAAGTGGCAGTAGGCATGGCGGTGTGTGACTCAAATAAAAAAAAAAAACACTGAAAGGTATACAGCCATCCCATTAAGAGACTCCTTCAAAGAATAATATTAATCGTAATACAAGCATCCACAAGTGAGCAAGGAAGGTGGCCACTTTGTTGGAGAATGACTGCTGTTTTGTCGGCGACTCTTGAAGTGGCGGTAATTTATGCATAGGACTCGTTCACTATGCAAATGAGAGTGGTCAGGAATTGTGGGATAGGCGAGCTGCCTTGAACCGCATGATAAAAAAATAAAGAGCAATTATGTAGTTATTAGTGACAGAGGACATGGAGGAGAAAAGAAGAGACGCACATTTTTTTTTGCTCCCTGAAGCATTAATTTGATTTCTGTGGGGTCTCTGCTGCGTGTCCTTTTGTAGACGTTATGCTTTTGTTTTCATTTCAACTCGTTTTTTAAGGTTCTTTAAACTACAGGTTACTTACTTTAGTTTTAGCCTTAAACATCAGTGAAGGTGTGGGTGCACGGGTACATCTATATTAAATGTCTGTCAGTCTGTGTTATATTGTGATAAGTCAATCTGAATTAGTAATACCATTAATTACAGTATGTCTTAAGTGCAGTATATTAATAAAAAAGTTGAGACTTTTAAAACACTGCACACTACATTTAAAGAAAAATACACCAAGTAGAAAGAAAAAAAAATGCGTAACATTTTTTGACAGCAGTGGTATGTTAACATTTTGACGTATTATGTCATAATTTGGACATATTATCTCATGTCTTGACTTAATATAACAAATTCTTGACTTATAATCTCAATTCTTGATTAATCTCAAAATTTTGATTTTTATTAGTTTTAACTTCACAATGTTATAATACTAACTGTAATACCAGTTGTAAACAAGAAAACTGTATTGCTCTCTTATTTGAAACTACTCATTGTTTAATATAAAGTTATTTTAAAAATATTCTAGCAATTTCCTAACCAAGAAAATGAATATGTTCATGGTCATCTTCTATTACTGTATACAACATTTAATGTTGCTTTCTTTAAAAAAAAAGTGTAAGCCAATTCAGCAATATACTGTACTAAAGACTTTAATACTGGGGTTTATAATTATTACACATATTATTATTCCATGCTGTCAAAGCAATAATTGTAACACGCTGTGTGTTTGTGCAAAACACTTAGTAGCCCTAGTGAATTTTTGATCTTCAAAGTTAAAATAAAGATTCACGAGTTGCTATTGGTGGATTTTAAAAAGAAGGTGGTAAATGAAACCACATACATAAAAACAAGAGTAAATTCAGACATGTTGAGGGTTTACCTGTAACAGATGTGCTCCCAGGTGCTGCTCGAATATATCAGTGGCCAGTGAGTGACTGTTTCTCCTCACTATACAGCAAGACAGACACAAAGATCAGGACAAAAACTGGACATAGAAATATTTCCTAATATTGCTTAAACATTCACAGCCCTGACTCAGCAGAGCTGCATAACTTTATTTGGCTACACTCTGGGACTATATTTATCACCACTAACAGTTCTTAAGACCAAACTGACATGACCAGAGTACCCAGATTCTCTACTCAAGTAAAATTACAATTACTCATCTAAAATGCTGAAGTACAGTTTTACATTTATTTAAGATAAAGTAGAGAAGTAGAAACTCTTAACTTTACTGAAAGTAACTTTACTGAAAGTTACTGAAAGCAGTCTGCATTCAGCAAAAGCCAGAGTATCAGTTAGTTGCAAAAAAATTGTTATAAACTCTTACATCATCTTAGCTTTCTATCACGTCAAATCTTAATCATACTCATACCTAAAGCAGAACCAAATGTTCTCGGCCTCGACAAGTTTAAGAAACTCCTGTCCAGCCTAGGTTCCCCTTTTATTACTTTTAGACTCTCATGAGTAGGAGTGTATTCTTGATCTTCATCTGGTCACATATAGCCACAGCTGAAGTCATAAGTTTACATGCACCATAGCTACATTCATTAAAGCTCAGCTTTTCACAATTCCTGACATTTAATCCTATTACACATTACCTCTGTTAGGCCAGTTAGGATCAGTTAAGAAAGTGAAATGTCAAAATAATATTAGAGACAATGATTTATTCAGCTTTTATTTCTTTCATCACATTCGTAGTGGCTCAGGAGTTTATACACACGTGGTTAGTACTTGGTCGCATTGCCTTTAAATTGTTTAACTTGGGTCAAACTTTTAAGGTAGCCTTCCACAAGCTTGCTTGCTGGAACATTGCTGGAAGTCTGGCCCATTCCTCCTGAAAGAACTGATGTAAGCTGAATCAGGTTTGCAAGTCTCCTTGCTTGTTCATGCTTCTTTAGTTCTGCCAATAGTTTTCTATGGGATTGAGGTCAGGGATTTGTGATGGCCATGCCATTGCCTTCACTTTGTTAAGCAATTTTGCCACAATTTTAAAAGTATGCTTGGGGTTACTGTCCATTTCAAAAAACCATTTGACTTCCCGGCTGATGTCCACATAATTTTCCATCCTCATAATGCCATTTATTTTGTTAAGTGCATAAGTCCCACCTGCAGCAAAGCATCCCCACATCATGATGCTCCCAACCCCATGCTTCACATTTGAGATGGTGTTCTTTAGCTAGAAAACCTCCTTCTTTTTACTCCATACATAACGATGGTCATTATGGCCAAATAGTTCCATTTTTGTTTCATGAGCCCAGAGGACATTTCTCCAGAAAGTAAGATCTTTGTCCCCATGTGCAGTTGCCAACTGTAATCTGTTTTTTAATGGCAGTTTTGGAGCAGTGGCTTCTTCCTTGCTGAGCAGCCTTTCAGGTCATGTTGTTATAGGACACGTTTTACTGTTGATTCAGATACTTTTGTACCTGATCCCTCTGCCATCTTCACAATGTCTTTTGCTGTTGTTCTTGGACTGATTTGTGTTTTTCAAAACCTAAGTACATTCATCTCATATCACTATTCTAGATAACTGTATATCTAGATAACTGAAATCATCTACACACAGTAGGATGTCTAAGATAAAGTATTTCTGAGTCAGTGTGGTTAACGGAGATGACAAACACCCATGCTTATTCAACCTCCTGCTGCAGTGGGGTGTCTGTCACGGCACTGCAAACAAATTGGAAAATCAGACAAGTAACATTTACAAGCAAGCATCTCCTTTCATTTACAAAGTGTTGGCTCTGTCTTTTCTTCGGTCTTCACAGCAGGCGGTGTGTGTGTGTGTGTGTGTGTGTGTGTGTGTGTGTGTGTGTGTGTGTGTGTGTGTGTGTGTGTGTGTGT
>JAOVVH010000059.1:20373962-20387400 GCA_028566435.1 Scorpiodoras heckelii | reverse complement strand
TATAAACAAATAATGCAAATGCATTATTGTATGCATCATAATTTTTTATTGCAACACCAACAAAATACATTCAACATTCAACAGGTTGCCAATTACAATTTGAATGTTTAACCCAGCCATTCCTTTCACCTTCATCCATATTCCCATAAATTTTAATTATTCATTTTAGTAAATTATAGTAAATAGTACATTTCATGGCTATAGTTTAAATACTGCAAGAGAAACAGAAATAGTGGGGCGGTGTAGCTCAGTGGTTAAGACGTTGGACTACCGACCCGAAGGGTGGGACTTCAAATCCCAGCCAAGCTGCCACTGCTGGGCCCCTGAGCAAGGCCCTTAACTCTCAACTACTCAGTTGTGTAAATGAGAGTCGCTCTGGATAAGTGCATCTGCCAAATGCCGTAAATGTAAGAGTGCTAAACTATGCTTTCATGTTGTTTGCTGCCTTAAGAAAGAAAAGCACAACCAGACAATAATGTAACTATTGTTTATAAAAGGTACTGTACCAGATGCATTTTATTTATTTACCCAAAATAATGCATCATTAAAAATGACTTGCCATGTAGAATCCACTTATAATTATTAACTATACACGCACCAGCCACTTTAATAAAACACCTATACTCCTGCTCATTCATGCAATTATCTAAACAGTCAACCATGTGACAGTAGCACACAGAATGGGGAAAAAGATAAAAATAAAACCAACAGTGGGCAGTTCTGCAGCCGAAATGCTTTGCTGATTAAGTCATAGGAGAATGGCCAGACAAGTTTCTTCTGACAGGAAGTCTATGTTGTACGTGCCTCAAACTACTAGTCTTTACAACTGTAAAAATAGAAAAGCATCGCATGATGCAAAACACACTGAAAGTTAAGGAGGATGGGCTCCAACTGCAGATCACCACTTCAGATTCATCTAAGCTTCACAGGCTTACTAGACAGTTGAACTTTGTTACTCCATCAATGTTGTTTTTTTCACACCATTCTTTATAAACTCTAGACACTGCCGTGTGTGAAAATCTCAAATGATCTATAGTTGCTGAAACATTCAAACCAGCCCATCTGGCACCAACCACCCTGCAATGGTCAGACTCACTGGGGCCACATTTTTTTCCTCTGACCTGTATCTGCATTATTTTATGCATTGTGCTTCTGCCTGATGAATGGTTAATTGGATAACTGCATGAATCAATGGGGAAGAGGCATTCTTATTTAAGGGTCCTATGAGTATATATTGTATGCTTACTGTCTAGGTTATCATATAATGATGTTATAAAACCTACCTAAAGCAGTACATGTTCAATAAAAAGTCATTTACGATTCAGCCACAGAGAAAGTGATGCTAGTAAGTGGGCTGGGAATGAACTAATTACATGTAACAGCGCTCTTAGGACCAATACAATGCTAGCTTTTTTTAATATTTAACTCAAATAAGTTAAAAATATAGTAAAATATGGTATATCATAAATGATGTGCATTTATCCAAAGGATTTATAGAGTTATATTAAATATTAAACCTATTTATAGTTATTACAGTACCGTATATTAACCATATTAAGTCAGTAATGCATACTTTTGCCTTTAAATACACAAATAAGAAAACCTGAGTAGTAACCAAACAGTGAAATTTGTTCCACCCTGGTACACACCCAGATAAAAGGTCAGGAGCCAGTAATTAGCTCTAGCAATGAGAAAGGGTGGATCCTTCTAGAAGTGCATATGGTGCCTGACTTCCTATCACTGTCATCAAGGGAGACTGAGAGATGCTTGCAGGATGAGGCAAAAACCAAACAGCGCGCACACACACACACACACACACACACACACACACACACACACACACGTCCCCTGGGTGCTGCAAGAACGACGAATGCACTGAGTCAGATCGGCTTACATCAGCCCTCAGAGAGCTCTCTATCAGGACACGTGACCACTATGGCAGATGTGCTGCTCCTGAGTATCACACACAGACATAGACTGATGTCAGCATCCCACATGCAAACACTGATGTCAGTTTTACACTCCAGTATTCCTCACACAGACACACACCCTCACACATCCTCTGATGAACTATTTAATAGAGTAACACCAGAGCAAACCTTCCCAGCACCTCACGCTGAGGCAATGCAGTGATTTCATCTTCAAAAGATACTAACAGTCTGCAATCAATCGAAATCAGATCACAACAGACAACCCTGACTGTATGCTGGTCTGCTAAGGCAATTTGTCTGTGTTTAATGCAATACGTCAATCTCCCGATCTTGAAGTTCCTAGGATAGTATATCCACTATTCATGGACAAAGATATTGAGTAAATGCCAGTACAATGCAGGCACTGTAGAAAGCTAGTTACACTGGCGCTGACACTGGGCAAGCCTGCTGCATTGTTACCATGATGCTCAGTGACAGACGGGCCAGTCTGGAGCTCCGCCCACCACCTGCAGGGATTGACTCCGCAATCACATAACCTGCCGTCTGTCCATTCCCCTCTGTCTCGCTCATCACTCCCCCTTTTACCTCTATATCTGAAGAACATTACAATCACTTCATGCATGGTTTTCTCTCAAGAGTGTTCTGTGCGTGATAAGTGCACATTTTTCCCTCAATGTCTCCTCTTGAGTGCTGGAGTAATAAAAGTCAGAAGTGGCAGAAGTGCTGCATTTACTGTCTCAGCTTGACTTTCTTCTATTACGTTAACATACAGTAAGACATCCCTGACAACTGAAGAGTACTGAAGTAAAAAAAAAATGCACTTAAATCCTGTTACATTGCTTGGGCTTGCTTTCAGTTTTCTACTTGGCAGAATGACATCATGCTGGAGTGTTTCTCCAAGGGACTGAAGTGCTTAAAGGAGTTTCGGTAACATGCTTAAATGCTCCCAAGTAGCAAGCTAACTACAGGCATAAGCTGCAGTTTCAGTCTAATTGTTGGTGCATCCTGAGGTTGGAGAAATGCCCAGAGCCTAACACAGAATTTCACACTGCATGAGGATGAAGCTCGGTGCTGTGTGAGTAAAACAACGCCCCACTGCAGATAGCCCTCTACACACAAAACCTCACCCTTTCATTTTTCATATGCGGCTTTTTGAACAAGCCAGTACAGAGCACCTTTAGACCGTGACTATGCATGTGGACGCAGAGCTATTCATGCAGCATTGTTCTGCATTGCTATTTTTGTACAGATGGGGGATTCAAATCATTAGGCATGGAGCGTAGAGAGCGCTGACAAACCATGTCTACATTAGAGTTCCTCATTTGACCACCTTCTCTGATTTTGTACAATGAAGTTAGCAAGATTTGGGCAGGATGTGATAACTAGTAGCAGCAGCACCAACACAGATGGTATATTAGGCAATTAAACTAATCAGGTAATGAAAGCAAAGATAATGTGTATTTCTCATCCAAGCAATGAATGAAACTCACTGTGCTGCTTTATATACTGCACTAATTATAAATTAATATGCAGATCTCATGTCAATGAACCTAACCAAAACTTCCTCCATAAACACACAACCATCCAGCTTTTTTTTTTTTTTTTTTAACTTTCTACCAGATTTTTGGCTTAATTTAGACATATCCAACCCCTATCAGGTATCTTTCCCCAATCATACAACAGCTACCAACCAGGGAAGGCGAAGGCTATTACAAGCATCCTTTATAGTAAAAGTGCTGCTTATGCATCATTGGGGGGCGGTGTAACACAATTGGAGGAAAGCATTCCCATCCACTTATGCACGAGCTCACAGATGCCCATGATTGGCTAGTGTCACTGTGATTGATATGGAAATGTACGCCCTCCCTCCTTGAGAGCATGACCGTTGTTGCTCTCTTGAACTCCCGGTCACGGATGGCTGTAGAATTATCGGGCTGTCCAGATGACAGGGTGAATGCTTTTCTTCGCTTTGGAATTTTTTTAATTAGTGAGTTCTTGAGTTATTAGCTAGTTTATCAAATAATTTTAATTAAACTGATTTAATCCAAACTTGAATAACTTACAAATAAAGTCTGCTGGAGTTTAAAGTATTCTGCTGGTGGATAGTTCATAATTTAAAAAAGCTCTATGCCTTCAATAAACAGCCAAAGAGCAAAAAAAATATTACTGCATGTTTAACCAACGAGCCTAATATATGAACAGCTGGATTATGTTCATAAAGCAATATGTGCTGGGGGGTTCCTGCCAATTTTATTTGACATTTAATTTACAGCAAAAAAAGGGAAAAAAAAAAGAAATGAGAATCCCTGCCTTAGTGTGTCAGTTATTTAGCTACGGTAAATGTAGACCACATAGGCCTCTGGTAGCAGCACCTCTTCTGCTACGTAGTGCAGGCCAAGACCACCGAATGGAAAAAGTGTCCACCACCATCACTGCACAGCGCACTATGCCTTACTGAATTCTCCAGCGTGAACCCAAAAGTTCCACCAAAGTGCGATAAATATCGAAGTAGAGACCCACCTTCTATCTGCATTCAGTCAAGATTTGCAACATTCATTCAACATAGCTGCAATAAAACTATAAACAATACTTGTTTTCTTAACAAATAAATGATAAAACACATGAAATTGTCCACCTCCGGTATACACATCAGCTTCTCTGAAATCATACAACATTTTTTAAAAACTCTTTCGGCAGTACTTACTAAAGGCCTCAACCAGCTCCACCTGCATGTTGTAGGGTACCAGAGGTTCTGGCAGCTCAGAAAAGAAGCTCTTCATGGCTCCGGCTACAGTGTTCACAGAGAAGTCCTTTTCTACCAGGTCCAGGTTGGGATCTAACAGTCAGAAATCAAGAACAGTCAGACAATACCCTGATTTCATTACAATTTCAGCAGATAAAATGAGTAATGGCAAATGCAATTCCTCACATACAACCCACAGGAAAAGACCACCCACTGGCTGACAAGCCATTATAACCCCACTTTTATTTCAAACCTGTTCGATACACAATCATCGTATTCAGTGCTGGCTCTGAAAATAGCTTAATTACCCATATTCCCATGAAATGTATGAGCATGATGAGTCTTGTGAGCAAGATGAGCTGTGTACAAAGCACAATGGAGATAGGAAAAAAGTTACGGGTACGAGGACAAAGAAAAGCAATCTGATTAAAACAACACAGCAAGTGTTATCAAAGCATTTGCATGCACTGAAAGAATATATTTTGTATTCTGCAGAAGTAAGAAAGAAGCAGTGGTGTGAGGCTGCTTACTGACTGCAGAAGGAAAAAAACTAAACTTAATTAAAAAGTTGCCTTCTGATTAGGGTTTGTGCTTCCCTTATAAAGAGGGAGAACAGAAGCAGTGCTACTGAGAGTGATAAAGAGGTAATGATTTTCTTTTTTTTTTTCCAGTGGATAAATTATTCAGTGAACATTAAATATACAGCATTGTATAAGGCCGGAATGGGTCACATGGTCAAAATTGACTATGGCTCTTTATCTGTTCATGGGTGTCTGCATGTTAGTGGCTACCTGTATGCTGTAGTTTCTGTAGTAACAAGGCTGTGCTAAGGCCTAATCAATCAGACTCCTTTTATTACTCCGATTCTCATCTCCTATTAGCTCACGCCAGACCAAACCAACCCTGACGGAACCCAGCAGTGCAGCAGCGCATGTATGTGCACACACTTCATTACCTAAACCAATACGCAAGTAATTAACTGACCTTCTTACCCTATTCTCTAGATACAGAGGTGCCAAAGTACAGTCAATGCGCACAACAAATATATGCTGATGCATAAGCAGAAATTTCTCAAAATGACAATTCAATATTGGCACTGTATTGCACTCACAGATTGACTAGTGCAAATAATACGCATAATGATCCGTCTAGACTCTGAGCTGAATCAATTGCTGTAGATAACTTCAGGATAATTAAGCAGAACACCTGCACAATGCTCTTCTCGATATAAATGTGATTTGGCCATAACAGAAGCCTAAAACTGCAGATACAGGAGCTCTCAAAAGTGATTTGTTCAGATTATGCCAAAGTTAAAAGCAACCATGTGCAGTTTGCATGGGTCATTTATTCTAAGAGTTCAAACCCAAGTATATCAAATCTGCCACTGCTGAGATGTTGAACAATCTCCTTGTCCCTCACTGCTCCAGCAAGTCCCACCGCTTCCTTCCAACTCTATTTTGTTGTACTGAGCCCATGTATAAATGCAATCACAACAACAAAGCTGTCTTACTGACCATTACCATTAATGACAGGAGAATAGTTCTAGTGCTGGAATTTAACAACACTAGGGATCTGACTAAAGAGGAATACATTACTGGGAATGAACAGATAATGTGTTCTAAAGGAATACAAATACAGATATGAACTAGAAGTGCACTCAGAGCGTGGACCCCTGCCAATTCCAATAGTCCACTTTTGTTTATGACAGGTTTGCACATACGTGACAAAATCAGTTCATTTTTGCCATTTCGCAATGTTAATGAAAGGGGAAAATAATATATGGATCCACCCGGCAACATGGATTCCCCTCCAAAATTTAACAGGTTATTCCTTGGCCCATGCCAAACCCTTCCACCAAGTTTCATGAAAATTTGCCCTGTAGTTTTTTCCTTAATCCTGCTGACACACAAACAAAGCAAACCACACCAAAAACATAACCGCCAGAGGTATTAAGATATATGCTGGAAAGCTTGCCAGAAAGGTTCACAGTGCAACTGACTGAGACTGAAATTTAATTATTCTTTCAAATCATCCTTAGTAACTGCCTGGTCAGGTTTGAAGTCACTCAAATTAGGCTTCTAGTTTCTTTATGTGCTATCATATTTGAAATTACTAATTTCTCTGAGACATTTTATGAACTCAAGTTTGCAGACCTTTCACAGCAAGAATTTACACACAGTCCTGACAGTGATGACATTTCAACTTCTTTTCTCAGTGTTTCCAGGAGCATAGAGCTAGGGGTCATATACAGTATATAGGGGTCAGGTATATGAACTAGCACATAGAATACATATACTGTAGCTCATATACACTTTGGGTGTAAATGTGAATACAGATATATTTGGAGCACTAAACAGACAGATATTGATATAGGTGTTGCTTTTATCTCACACACAATTAATGGTTTTACATCTGCTAAAAGAACAAAGGTGTCCTAATGTTTCCTTTTCATGCTTAAGTGAGATTGTGCACAAAGGTTAATTAGCAAAATTAGGAAAAAGTACCAAGATGGCAAGAATGATGAACAATACGACCAAACAGATTATGTCATGCAACTGAGGGAGGAAGTTTCATCATTGGTACCAGACTCTGACATTTTAACACTAAATAAATTAAGGTTACATTCTTAAAAGAGACTAAAAACAATTCAGGACACAATGACTGATTGCAGGTTTCAGTTTATAGGCTTCAGTTCATAGCATATGCGCCCTAAATGGATTAAACATGATGTTTCCATGGTATGTTAGAATGCATGTTAAAAGCAGTTTGTATGACAGCTAGAGAAAATTGCGTAAGGGGGTAGACTATCTACGTGTTCTCTCTTTTTTCATTTTTTTAAATCTCAGGGTTATTTACATGCCACTTTAAATCTGTTCTCTTAAAAATTTAACTGAGAATGAGTATGCGAAACAGTGAATAGTAACATGGCTCACCTTGGTCAAATTGCCGCTGCATGCTCTCCATCTCAGCCTTGTTGCCGCTCACCCTGTAGATTCCCTCTGTGCTCAGACCTGAAAGATAGAATAAAAATGTTAGAGAAATTATTCATTTTGCTGTGGTTGATGTGGATCTTGTTGAAAGGCAGGCATACACTGGACTGGAGAACAGTCCACTGCAGGCCATCATACTCACTCACTCACACCTTGGGGCAATTTAGAGAAGCCAATCCCCCTACTACCATGCTTTTTTTTTTAATAAGTTAGGAAACCTTAGATCCCAGCAGAAACCCACACCAACATGTGGAGAACAAACCAAATTCCACACAGACAGTAACCTGAGCTCAGGATTGGATCCAAGACCCTGGAGCTACCAAGTTCTCCCCTATTGCCAGAAACCACTTGGAAGGGCAAGGCCCAAAATGTGTGAAGCTACATCTTTTAAACATGTACCCATGGCTTGTATTGCTCTGATGACCAGGGGAGTAAAGAATGTCATGCTATTTGCTAAAGCTAAGCATGTTCTCCTGGACTCTCAGTCACATATAACTATGGCATCAAAGGTATATGAACTAGATGACAGGACAGACCACATTATTTCAGGAGTCGAAATAGTGCACAGTATTCATTCAACTTCCTCTGTGTTTCTGTCAAGCACTACAGATGCTCAGGCTTCCTATTATGGGAAGGTGATACTCCAGAATGCTTCATTTATCTAATCACAAACTGCCTGGAGTGTTTAGCCAATCAAAACAAATCAATAAAACGCATGTTCAAGAACCAACAGTACACACATGATGACTCATTTTGCATTTGTTCTCCCAGGCAATCAGAGCCTGGACCCTCGTACTGCAGACGGTGACAACACTGATGGAGTGACGGACAGCCTAAGACAAACTAAGAAACAAGGCAGCTTGGTCTAGTAGTTAAGCATATTGATTTGACACGTGCTCCCAATTGAGCTTCCTTTTATATGGAGCCTCAGGGTTGGAAGCCTGGGACCTGGTGTATATGAATGGCCAGAAAGGGTCTGCTCCACATCTATATACATCATAACAGATGATAAAGGGTAAGGAATTTGTGAGAAAAAGGAATGTAATACAGAGCAAGACAGTGACAGAAAAAGCAGCGTGAGGCAAAATGCAATGGAAAATAGCAGTGTGACTCACTTTGGCAAAATAACGCCCAGCAGGGTGAACCAACCATGACATTAAGATCTGACTGCTTTTTATGCTCATGTGATGTGACTATTAGACTGGATGCCAATGGAGCTTACCATGCGACATGAAGTCATACAAAGCAAAACATTAGCTAAAAGAAGAAATAATATGCCGGGACATCATTTGCCACAATGACTAATTCACAGTTCATTATCCCTTATTTTCATTAATGAACATTTCCTCTACTGATTCACATACTCCAGATCTTAATGTCAAGCTGAATTAGCATTTTAACTCCAAGGCCAGCCAAAACTATTTTAAACCAGAGGTGAGGTGGAGAAAATGACAACAAAGTCTGACCACACCAACTGATGGTCCAAACATTAACCACCCCTTAAACAAGTTTCAGCGGGAATGTGGTGTAATTGTTATGTGATGCCTGGGGGACATTATGAATTTTTTTACAATCCTAACCAAAGGAAATGAGAAAATCCCACACAAAGAATGACACACAGAACATTTTCAACTGAACGTTGGACTGACATTTAGTCATCAACTTATCCACAATGAAAGCAACTGAGAGGAACCTAACCTAGTGTGTTCCAGGCATGAAGTATGTCTTAAACCTTTAGGATATAAAAAGAAGAGAGAAAGGTTATGTAACAAAAATTAACATATAAACAAAAACTTGGGTGAGTGACAGAACAATGAAGCCTAAACTTGCTTTCTTAAAAGGCTAGGCCTCACAAACTTTTAAAAATAAAAAAAGCCCAATTCTGATGTTATATTTACTCATATTCCTGTGTATTTTCATCAATGGCCGTAAGAACTGGTATTTCCTGATGTTTCAGAAGTAGTTCTCAGAAACTTAACTATTCTAAAAAAGTGTGGGAGAGAGAATGGAGGGGAAGAGACACTGTATCCTGCTTAAAAGTGTTGGGTCGAGGACAATACAAGGAAATCCACCTTAATATCTCTCTCTTTCTCCCTCTCTCTCTGGGTGAGTGTCATAATCAACCTCTATTATTCTTGAAATATCAGCGAATGTAGGGTCAACATAGAGACAGAAGGAGAAGTCCCTGCGCTCACACAGGGGTCAAAGCCCAGGGGTCAAAAGCTCACTATGCCCTTAGTACCACTGACACACAGCTTCCTGAGCAGCACATAAAACCCCAAAACCGAGGTCATTTCCTGTGGCCTCATTATGCATATCCTCTCTGAGGTATGCATTATACATGGCTTTTCAGCAGTATCACTGAGCAGACGCTGACAAATCAGTAATGATCTGAACCACACAAAATCCACGAGCTCTTCAAAAGTATACTCAAGCATACGTCACTCCTTCATATACAAGTGTGGAGTACTTTGCTGCATCCTGTTACCACAGTGCCAGCCTGCACTGTAAATCAGGCTTCATCTATGGCCCTGATCAGTGCTGCTATTAAATCACAAGTAGGCAGCAGAGAGCTGTTTACACCAGGTAGTTTCACGTGTAGCAGTTGTGTCCCCTGGGTTTGGATTTTGCAACTAATGCTGCTGACCAGTCAATCCTTTGACATTTTCATTTTGTCCTTCATTATACAAGGGTACTTCTTTCTGTGGCTGAATTATTTTCTTTAATTACAAAAGCAACTGTAATACAGAGGTTTATGTAAACATAAACTAATTCAAATACTAACGCAATTAAAAATTCTTTAAAATGAATAAACCAGTACTGAAGGAGTCCGGCATCCCAAGTGGATACTTTCTTATTTTCTCAAGTTGTTATTTGGATGCATTTTTCAGGTAACAGTATTTTTTTGTGACTCTGTCCTTACATGTTACATGACTACATGATTTCATGACCCTGTCCAAAAAATTTTACCACGTTCTCACCTGCACTTACCACTGGCCACTTCTGAGCAGATCACCTGAGATGCATTTTAATGCGAGGTCTAAGCAGTGTCCAAATGTTATACTGTCATAGGGCAGAACTCCCAATAGTGACAAGGTCACCATGCTGAACGAATGGCAACGCCTGCTGGGCTTTACGTCAGCCATGAATACCAGACCGCCGAAGGCATGCCCATACATGATAGAGCAAGTTCATAGAAATATTGTGAAAAAGGAGAAGATGAAGGAGAAGGAGAAGAAGAGGAAGAAGGTGAAGAAGAAGAAGAAGAAGAAGAAGAAGAAGAAGAAAAAGAGGAAGTAGAAGAAGAAGAAGAAGATGAGGAAGAAGAAATGAAGGGAAAAGGGGAGAAAAGAACAGGGGTACAAAATAATGATAAAACAGGAAGCTTAAGGAACAATAGGTGGACAAAGCCTTAGTAAACAAAATAAAAGTAAAACCGCAACACAGTTTATCCTTAACATTTATAATAAATATGTCACATTAGAGGTCATATATCAGGTGGTTCAAGTCTTTGTTTTCCAGGAAAAAGTAGTCTAGTCCCAACTTGAAGTAATGTCTCATTATCAGGCTCTACGCTTACTTTGAAAATGAAATGAAAGAGAAACCTTCCTGGTGTGTGTTAAAACACAGCATGGCAACTGTGACTAAGCACAACTGGCTACAAAATCCCAATCATTAAAAAAGGATAATACAGCACTCAGAGGGGGTAATGTGGTCTGCCCGAGTGATGTGGAGCAAAACATGGGCCATAGAATTAAATGCACATTAATCATTATCTAATTTGTGTCCTCTATAATTAGTTAATTGTGAAAGGTCCAAATTGTTTCCTACCATATGGCTGATTAGAAAAAAAAGCAGAAAGAAATCTTCCTTTTTAAACAGCTTCACTGAACTTCTACTTACTAAGTGCACTGTGAGTTCAACACTCAACACAGTTTTGTGTTTCTCTGGGTATTCCTTCTGAATTGCATTAATTTACAATAACAGCAGTCAGAAGGGGATCTGCTTCTGATGCAGTCACAGCAATGAAAGAATTTACACTCCCATCTAAATAGCTTGCGGTGATATGTAGAAGATGTGGTAATTAAGAAGGCAAGGAAGTGCATTTAACTGAGTGTGTCGCTATCATTGCTATCACTGCATCAGAGTGAGGGCAGTTGGAGCAGTGGGGCTCCACCTAGAGAGTCCAAAAATGAACTGAGACCAAAGATTGGGCTCATTTCCGACTCTCTGATATTGATCTCTGTGGGGAAGCTATTGAGCAGAAAATTACAGAACATGGCTCAGGATCACACTGCTATTGCAAAAACACTCACACATGACTACAATGGAGGGAAACAAAAGCTCCTCAAAACTTCTTTATGCCCCCTAGTGGTAAAAACACTTGGTTCAAGGGTGGGGTTTACATTCACAACACCAACACCACCAACATTCAAAATTGAGATTCTCCATTTCCAGTAATAGATATAACGTGATTTTTAGGCTATAAACTGTGCATGCAGCTGACATTTAAGCAGATAGTGTGGCATATCATATCATATGATAATCTGTGTATGCACCAACCCTGCTTCACTTTGCAATATCACCATGGAGCAACATTTGAGCACGGCTCTTCATTTTCAATAGTGCTGCACATCTGCCTCCCCAAAGGAATTGCTATCTGTTCCCCCAACACAGAGAATTACACTACAGGCCCATATATGCACCAGTGAACTCATTCCCCATGGACAACCTCAATCCTTGCAAGCTAACCACACTAACTACTGACCCAAATCAAATCCCTGCTGGCGGCACACACAGATGTGATTAACACGTGTACGTCCCATACCGACAGTTACAGAAACACAGCATTATTACAGAGCCCAATCTGAGACGATATACTGTACTTTTCTCAAAATCTCAGAACATCCTACACCATAATAATCAGACCTGACAGTGACTGATCACTGAATAGCCATGAAACATGGTTTTCACAGAAAAAAGCAATTTAACAGACAGAGACTAGCCACAGGCTGCGGTTTACAGGACGAAAAGGAAGGTGACGGCGAAAGAGGCTCACAACAAAAAAACACTCACAAACATCTGGAAGCATCGTGCCTTGCTATTATCTTGAATTCACACATGATGTGACACGTGTGCAAAACATCTGCAAAGCATAAGAGACTGCTCGTCAGTTTTACACAAGCGTAATGTATGTTCGACTAGCTGTACTTACAATACAGTTTAACATTACATGTGACTGTGGGACTGGACAATCAGTATATTTCTGTTTATTGAGTACACCGAAGTACCAGAAAACCTAGTACACCAGTTAATACTTGGTAGGAGGGAATGTTGCACAGTCCTCATGCTAATGTTTGTTGAGGATCCAGCATTGAATTTCGATGTTACTTGAGGCAGTGTTGCATGCCTATTGAATTAAACGATTCTTGCTAGTTGATGCTGGTCACATTCACGGTACACCTTTGACATGCTCATACGTGAAAATCCAAACTTTGCTTCTACCTCCGAAATGCTATGACCCATCTCACGAGCTATAACTATTAAACCGTGTTGGTTTTATATATACACTGGCGGATGCAACCAGTGATGTGCATAGGTGGTGCTGATATGTAATTTGCATAGGCTCTGGTACTTTTCCTCATGAACACTGTTTGCAAAAGTACCGTATTTTCCGGACCATAAGGCGCACCGTACTATAAGGCGCAGTCTGAATTTCGGGGTCTATTTCTGTATTTGACCCACGTATAAGGCGCACCGTACTATAAGGCGCA
>JAOVVH010000059.1:20338475-20350185 GCA_028566435.1 Scorpiodoras heckelii | reverse complement strand
TTATCATGCCTGATATTTAGGGGAAACATGACATGAAGCCAGTACAGCACTATGGTTGTGTGTGTAATAGTTTACCCGACAACATTTTTATGCCATTGATGGAACCTCATGATATAATGTATTCCTCAAACCCTACTAGGTTCACTGATGAGCTACTAGTCGCAGCAGATTTTAGCCCTCTCTTCTAATATCACTAGCAGCCGTTAGGGGATTCCTGCATTCTTTTAAGAAATGGTAAAATCTCTTTACATAATCCGAGTTATCAGTTTTGAACATGACAATCATGTACTATTCTGTCATAAAACATTAAGCTAATCATGTTATTAAAATGCAAATTATACACTGGGTTTACAAGGGAAATGCATGTGCAAGTTTGGGGATGCTTTCTATTAGCAAAGATTTAGAATCTGGATTTACAGATGAGCTGTACATTTCTCTATTTTCTAACAGTTTTTCCCCAGAACAGCCATGGTGAAATTTAATATTCATCACAGAAAATGCTCTTTAAACAAACCATGCACTTATATTCATATTGATATTATTCATATTGGCATTTATGCATGATGCACTCATATATGCATTCACTTATAAACTAAAGGATACCTGGAAACACATACAAGCATAATCTACATCACATGCACGATCATATTTTACAGCCCTGCATCAGATGGTTAGCTAGACTGGGACAGTTGTTGCCTGGATGATCACCATGTTTGGATTCAGCAATGTTTGTGTCTTTCGATCTCCAGCCCTATAAAAGATTATCTGATACAGTTCCACAGAGGAATGCAGCGCTCACGAGAACAGGGCCAGAGACTTTAATTCAGCCTGACTGCTCTGCCAATGCCTTCGCCACCAAGAGACACTTTGCCCTTCTTCAAACCTCAGCAAATATCAGTGCCCTCCTGCTGCTCATGTAACGACAGAAACATTCAGTTGAATGGGCAGTTTGGAGTGCATTTCCTCGTGTTGAAAAGCTGCAGTGGTTGGAGAGGTTGGTGTTTTGTCAGTACATTTGAGTTAGTTGGCTCAGCTAAGTTTGGCTTCTTTCCAATATCCTTATTGTGGACACAGATACATAAAATACACACACATACATACATGCACCTCCTTTCTATTGCTTTTTTGCAAATGTGTTGAGTGCTCACTCTCTATTCTCTTCCAATTGTCGCAATCTTGCTTTTACACTGGAAGGGAGCCTATGTCATGCCTATATGTTGTTTCTGATGAAAGAGGCAAACAAAAAGTCTGGTTTGAAACTCAATTCAGCCCAAGGCCTGGGAGAGGCAGAAAGGTTCAAGCCAGCCTGGCCTGCTCTGACAAGCAGAGAAGGGAAGAAAGACAGATAATGACACTGATGGAAAAAAAACAGAAAGAGGAAACCATAGAAAGTAGCCTATCCCTCTTATCCAAACTCGACTCCAGCATGCCACATTTTCCCTGTTTAAGAAGAATCTTAATGGTGTGTTAGTTGGTCCTTGTACTGTTATTTTGTGTTAAGGTTATTTCTTACACACCTCTACTCTAATTCTATTAGTTTTGAATACCTCAATTCACAAAAAGATATATTTTTGAATATCCTATGCTAATAGGGTAGAGCAGGCAGCTAGTACCTGGTTTAACTCCTTTGCACCACTGTGGCACTTTTGTGATAAGGACACTAAATATAACTCCATGGGGGGGCAAGTGTGATGAAAGCTATTAATCCGTCACACCAGTGCATAGTGCCTTGTAACCTATAGCAATTGAGGCTCCTTCTTTCAACTATCAGTGGCAACCTCCACCACTTCACAGCAACACACACCTCACACTTGTTATGGCCTTCACCCTCTTGCTCTTTATTCACAGACTGCTCAGTGCAACTCTACAATATGCTACACTACAGACATTAGAGATTTCAAGCAACATTGGCAACAATGATGCAGATATGGTAGACATGGTATCATGTAACAGTACAAGTCTTTCCTCTGAGATTAGTGTATCATTTATTAATGCATAAAACAATTCTCTTCCTTTTGTAACAACATTTTCTTCAACCAATAAATACTATCAAACCCTCAGTTCCGCCATAGCGTTAGACTTCTTCCCAAGTGACTGGTTTCCGCCATGAACAAAGATTTCGTTCCAGTCACCATAGCCACCCCTACAGCCATACTTACCGGTACTTAAAGTCGCTATTAGCCAGAGTGAAATACAAGGTTACAGGAATATTAGGGGTAGCAGTGAGGAATCTTGGGAGTTTTCTTGCTGGATCACGTGGTTCCTCTGTCTGAGGGGTCTGTTAGTTACACAAACAGTGTAAGATTCCTTATCCTACAATGGATTAACACTTTGCATGTAGTTGGCTGCCCAAATAACAAATAAACTCCCTTCCCCAAACACACACACACACACACACACACACACACACACAGCCTTAACAAGTCATTTTCAACAATGCAGGTGCAAGCACACAAACACATTCACTCCTTCTCTCTCTCTCACACACACATATACACATCAAAAATAAGCACAAAAAGCTGCAATTATGATAGCAGTGCCGCTTCCTCCTTCAGAAACAAACACTCAATTCCCAGCTGCCATTTCTCATGCTTGTGGCAGAGATTAAGGCTAATTGGCTGGTTAATTGGTCTGATGGTGCAGGTGTTTATGATCTACATTTACACTATGGACTGCCAAGCACAAGCATACAGGAGTCGCTCATTACTACATGGATACATCACTTCAGTCTCCAATATTCACCCCAAAAATCTGTCACGTTAGACACAAAAAAGTGCCTGCCCAAAGACGCACACACACACACACACACACACACACACATCACCGTCCAACAGATGGCCTCCACACACACACTACATTTATGCCATAACATATGCTCAAGTAGTGACAGTGAACATACACAGGCATAAGACGTTCAGACTGAAACAACTCTTGACAACTCTTAAACAGAGATTAAATTACAAAAACATATACACTGGACATTTTTATAGGAACACCTGTACATTTCTCCAATCAGTCAACCATGGGCATAACATCATGCAGGTACAGGTCAAGAGCTTCAGCTAACCTTCATATCAAAACTCTGACTAGGGAAACATGTAATCTTAGTGCCTTTGACCATAGCATGGTTGTTGGTACCTGATATGCTGGCTTGAGTATTTTAGAAACTGCTGATCTTCTGGGCTTTTCACACAAAACAGTCTCTAGAGTTTACACAGAATGGTGTAAAAAACAAAACCATTCAGTGAGCGGCAGGCGGAAATGATGTGTCCTTGAGAGAGGTCAGAGTACAATGGTCAGACTAATTCGAGCTCACAGGAAGTCTACAGTGACACAAATAGCCCCTCTTTACAACCCTGGTGAGCAGAAAACATCTCAGAACGTCAAACGTCAAACCTTGAGGTGGACTTTCAACCGCAGAAGGCCATGTTGGGTTCCACAGCCGTCAGCCAAGGACAGGAATCGGAGGCAAATGTGAGCACAGGCTCACTGAAACTGGACAGATATATCTTTGGATATAATTTTGTTGCTAGATGATTTGGCTGACTGGATAATAACTGCATGAATTAACAAATGTACTATTGCTCCTATTAAAGTAGCCAGCGAGTGCTCTACGTTATATGTTTGCTGCAGTGATATCGACAAGTCCCCATATCACCACACAAAGGAGTGTGCATTTTCACTGAGAAAGTCTGAGACATCAAAATCATGATCTCTCTCACCTTTCCATTGTTACAAGTCTTACAGTGCCCAATCAAGATGATTCTAAGACAGCACTGAGCTTCGGTGGCCAACCTCTGCCTGTAGTTTTTATTTTACTTCCTGCACCAGTTGGCTCTCATCAGCACTCATCATTACAGAATATCCTGAGTTGGTGTCAGAGGCTGGCAGAAACTGACTTCAGGGCTGACTTCAGCCAAGGGAATCAGTGCATTATGAAGTAACCCAAACCAGCACGGCAAGCAAATCGCACACACATCAACTATTGCTCACCTGCTCATTTGTGTTCATCTGATGTTAATAATATTGCTAATATTAATAAGCAATACATAACGTTAGCTATAAAATGAGCTAGTAATGGCCAAGCTGATCACTTAAACAGTCACAATGGTGCCAAAATGGTAGCTGTACTAGATTAGAGTGATATCGATCTATACTAGATTAGAGTGAGAGGTTTTGTTATAATTTCAGATAGCTCTCTCCACCCCCATCATAAAAATATCAATGTATCTTCTACACGAAATACGTTTCAACCCTTCATTACCATTTCAGAAACCAAGGCGCACTGTTCTGGTGGCTCATGGTGACCCAACACCTTACACCACTATTCCACTAGATGCTGAATTTTCCTTTGATTTTTCACCCATCTGTATACATCATTTCACACCAAACACTATTATTGTATGCTGGAAGACTGTTCTTTTGACACCTGTGGGATCACATAGTGAGAGATGCACTATATACACACAGCGCTGCTCTAAAACAATCCTATAACAACTCACTATTTGATAGAGCATCTATCTAGTTGCTTTTTTTTTTTAAAGAAATCAATATTAATGTGGCATATGAATAATTGCAGCAATTAAAAAAAAACAAGGCTGGTTTAGAGGAAATTATTATCAAATTCTCTGCAGTGGTTATAGGCCTTAATCTCATAACCTGCATACAGAACAGTGAGAGACATAAATGCAAACGTAAAACTGGTGTGGACCAGAAACGCTTATGAGTCAGCATTGCAATTGCTTGGTCAAACCCAAGTTTAAATTTATTCCATCTCCTATTAAACCAGCACTAAATAAACATGTTCTTGAACAACTCATTCAGTATGAAGAAGGGTGTCTGGTCTTACGCTACTGCTGTTACACAGACAGGTCACTCATAGTAGACTATATTACTCCAGAGATGTAAACATATACCCAATCTTAACTCAGTGGACCACACCTGAACAAACCCAAGACCACCATCATGGTGCGTTTGTTATATTGTGTTTAAGTTTAAATCCACCCCAAAGAAAGGGTTTAAAGTCTTCAAAGTCTTGTTATGAAAAGAGAAAACCATGTCTGATACGTTGTATTATACAACAGATAGTAGTTCCGGACAACTAATCTGATTCGTGTTTCAAGAGTGCATATATATTTAGTATCACCACACTGGGATGTTTCACTGTGTGAATCACTGCACTCGTCTGTGTTCGCAAAATAAAATTCCACTTCCTAGTTTATGACAGTAGCACTGGCGACATCATCAGTGGATACGAAAAACGATGACTGTACAAATCATGTACAAATCAATGTGATGAATGTACAAATCAATGCGAGCTAGCTGGCCAACATACTATACAGTGAGTGTGGCTTCTTCTGGATTTATTTCCACTAGTTGAGCAGAAATAACCAGAATATATGGCCATGTTCTGTCCAAATAAATCACTTACTCAATATTAATTTCTTGTTAATAGAACTGTTGTATAAAAGCAATATTGCACTTGCGATTGAGCTGCTACTCTGAATATTGGCAGGACTGTGATTACTTATGGCTATATCACAGCCATGCTGATATTCACACTCATAACCACACTCTTGCTCACAAGATATTGCTTAAATGTACTGAAGTCCAGGTAAAGCAGTACTGGTGCTTAATTACACTGGGCCAGAAAAAGGACTTTAACACACCTGCCTGAGATCATCAGCTAATTATCAGGCTTTTCATGAGTTCATTCAGATGTGTTGGAGCAGGGAAAATATTACATTATGCAGTGCCATGGCCCCTAGTTCTAGTGCATGACACCCCTGCTGTGCAGAGAAGAGGAGCCGCTGGAAAACAGTGGACAAAGTGACTCGGGTAGGAGCAGTGAATGTAATGATCTGAATAAGGGTTAATGTGGCTTTAGGAACAGCTGAGCAGCTTGCTAATGGCTCCTTAAAGAGTATTGAGGACTGTGTGAACATGTCCTGACATGATGCCATTTTTTAAGGGGGGGTGATGACTCTGCACTTTCACATACTTTTCAAAAGCACAGGGATGCATAAGGGCCACATGCCTTCACATAAGCCTCGTTCACACTTTGTACTTAAATCTGCCTCGGGTGATCGGATAAAAAAGGGCAAGTCTGAACAAGGTCAAATGCTTCTTGTGATCCAACCACTCAATCTAATCTGGGATGCAAGTAGCCTCATTTCATTTGTCGTAGAAATGGTCATGCATCCTGATGCTTCCCTGACATCAAAGGACTGCCTATTCACCAGTGTTGTCAGGTTTGTATTTTTCACACACAAGCTAATTTCTGACGTTGCTGTTGATACGGGTCTCTGTAGATAAAATGTGTGGCTTAATTGCTTTGTCTATGAACCGACAGTTTTAAAGTGGCCATATAATACTGGTCACTCAGCCTACTCTCATATGAGCTTATTATTGTTCTCAATCACTGCTACCTGAATGCAGGGTGGTTGTAGAAGTTACCTGGTCTAGTCATTCTCACAGATATTCATTATTTATACAATTTTAGCACCTTCATTAAGAAGCAATGTATAACTTTCGTAATTGTTAAATTCATTTTGCATTTAGCATTTGTATTTAGGGTCTGGAAAGGGCACATTTGGACTTTGGCAGCATACAGAATTGCTAAAGAAAACCAGAAAGGCCATATAAAAGCCATCAAGAGCTCAAATGCTCAGAAAGCATGCTAATAAATTTTTCATTTGTCTGATTGTTAAAAGCAAGCAAAAGGTCATTCGATTGAACTAATCCGGCACAAAATGTGAAATGAGAGAATGAGCAAAGCTTTTATCTACGTATTTAAATGCCTGACGATTTAATTAGTAAATACCATTCAATGGCTAAATATAAACAGTTTGAGTTTTCATTTGGTGTTGGTTTGTAATTTTGGATTTGGTTTTAAACTGATGGCTTGTCAGATCTGTAAATCCTCATATTGACAAAATACAACGACAAATCATCAGTGGAGACCCATCTGAGACAAATGAATACATCAGGTGTGAACGGTTATCCATCTCGGCTGCTCACTTGTCATTGGATATGATCGAATACCAAGTCCAAACAGGGCCATAGTTCAAGAGACCATTCAATGCTAAGCTCGAACAAGAGTTAAGAGAGGTTAAGAAAGGGCTGAAAACTTCTAAATGCAAGCTAAAATGAATGAGTCATTCTCGTGGGAGAGAGCGCAAGCGATACAACTGCAAACACCTTAGCCTGCCACAGTGTCAATTAAAGATAGTGACTTTTTACTTGTTGCCACAGTAACCGTCTCTTACTGCAGACAGCTGCAGAAATGTTTCCCATTAATTTGGTTTAGAGTGTGAATCACGCAGAAGAACAATTTTTTTCTTTATTACATGCACTGCATTTATACATTTTCCTGTCAAAAAGACAAAAACTAAATGTGAAAGGGCAAAAATAGTGCGTGTAGGAGTGCGAGAGTGGTTTTCTTGCTCTGTCACACTAGACTTTGGCTTCAGCTGTTGCAAAAACTGCCCTGTGGCAGCCAGAGGTTGGAGGTATTTTGTGCTTGGTTGTCCATTTTAAATGGGCAGTCAGATGGGGAATACCATTAGGCCCATCTGCTGTCTCCTTACCACAGCAGTGCAGCTGCCCACAGACTTACTGAAAACATTACCAGCACTCCAAGTCACATCTTGACCACCCTAGAAGACAATATTAACAAGATGGAAGCCAATTAGAGAATCTCAACATTCCAGGAACATCGAAAGTTTAATGACAGCGACACTGGTCTCAGTCTCACATGGCTAAATCCCCAGTGTCGACAGAATGAAAACTTTCACAGGAATAAAATCTAGCCAAACAAGACTGGTCTTTAAATCAGATGGTTCTGCTCAAGCAGAAGGATTGTGCCACAAATCTCTTCCACTTCATTCTGCTCAAGGGAAACAGGAAAGCAGTTGATAATCAACACAGAGACTCAGGCTACATCCACACTAATAAGTTTTAGTTTTGTGCCTGGTGTCCATACTACTCCAGAGCTTCTAGGTGCCCAAAACAGAGACCAGTAGAAACACTGATGGCAACTTTTAGTTTGAAAACTCTGGGGTCGCATTTCAGTTTGGACTGGCAGGCATGGAGACTTTGAGAACTGATGACGCCGACACCCACATTCACTTCCTGACTGGGTCTTTTCAGTCACAACATATCCATCCCTGATTCGTAACGCTCCTATCATGTGATCAGTTTTCAGCCTTTTCAGTCTCTACTACCAGTGGTGAATGTAACATGGATAACAAATACCAAGTGCCGCTAACCTTGCTGTCTTTGCTAGCAGCTGTGAAGTTAAATTATGCATTTTATAATGCTACAACTGCCCATTATTTGAGCAATCCGTGACAATTTCTGTGTCCAGAGGTGTTTGCTTATTTCCTGTTTCCACCAGAATGTACATAAGCAATGTACGTAATTGGTCATGTTATATGTGTTTTCAGGCATGCTAGTATGGATGAAGATTATTTCTGATGCAGAGCTAACATGCTCATCTGGACAGAGATCATTTTCATTTTCAAGAGCCATGTTAAAATAAAAACATTAAATGTTGACGTAGCCTCAAACACCACTTTCTCAAGATAATTCCAAAAAGAAAGTAGGTAGTTATGGCATTGGGATATGTATATTATTTTCCTAGTTGAAAATAAGGTAATGGGTATATTTACATCTTAAATATGACCTTTTTTAACTTTCCTAATCTAGGAAGTCCAGAATCTTCTTAGGTGGATTTCTTTGAAAGAGTTCTTTCATACTGCATACTGTTTTTTTTGTATCATCGAAGGCTGGGCATTTTATTAAGATATAATTTATTGTTAATAATGAATTGCAGTTTTTGCAAGAAGGTACATCTTCTCCAAGAAGTAGGTTGTGGTGTATCAAAGCTGAGTGTCCTGAGTGTGGCATCTCGTTATTGTTGATCCTGTCATCTTAAAGGGTCCAAAAAGAAGGACTAGCAATCTACACCTTGTAAAGAGACTTATTATAGAAAGTGCTAGCTTTGCTGATTTGCACTAGTAGAAGTAGGTCAATGTGCCACTTGTGGAAGGGTTGTTGAAAGATTTTGCCCTATTTGTAGGATGTGAGTGAGTAAATTAAATAACTGTAATTTTACAGTGTTAATCTGAGGTTCATCCTGCTAAATTCATTTGCTTAGCTTTAATATGCCTCCCCTAATTCCATCAGCATGCTTTTTTACTCATGACAGCCACTGCCTCCCACTACCTCCAATTTTCCCAGGCCTTGTTTTAGCCATGCTGTCCACACCGTCTTCATCTTCAGTCAGTCAGCATGTTTATGAGGCAGGATTTCTGACTAAAATATCAGTTTTGTAATAACCATCCTGAAGGAGGTGGTCAAAAACATTTCATGGACTGATAAAGACACCCATACAAGCTCGGTGGCCCGCAAAGACCTAGTGCTTCCCAGAAGCTAATCACATTATATCTTTTGTGCTCTTAAGAAGTGAGAAATGTAATGCTGTACAGTAACATTCATCTGTTTGTACTGA
This sequence comes from Scorpiodoras heckelii, assembly GCA_028566435.1. Classification (NCBI taxonomy): domain Eukaryota; kingdom Metazoa; phylum Chordata; class Actinopteri; order Siluriformes; family Doradidae; genus Scorpiodoras; species Scorpiodoras heckelii. Next base: position 20,340,671 of record JAOVVH010000059.1, on the reverse strand, counting down.
TCACCGAGAGACCCTGTTTGACATAAGCTTCTAATTTAAAAGTGCTGTAATCCGACATCGCCATTTTCTCATCTATCTTCAATCGATCTGCATTCACTGGCTTCCACTGTCCACCCAAGTTGCTATCCTTCCCATAACTATCTTCTCTGGATGTCAGTTAGTTGGGTGGCCAGTGGTGAAAAGTTTGTATCCAGAGTCTGATACCAAGCATCACAGAAAGAGGCTGGATTACGATGAGTTGATTTCAGACTTTTTTCTAAGATACAGAGAAATTTCCTTGAGCACAGTGACCTTGAAAGGCCACTTTAATAGTGTCATTCATATAAGGGATGAGAAAAAGAAGCAAAGCTTCTGACAAACATTTTACACATACTGTCTTTTAGGAGTACAAAGATAAAAAGGAAAGAGAGAGGGAGAGCAGCAGAAAGACTGGTCCAAGTTCTCTTTCTGCCATTACTATTACAAAGTAACTGCAAGAAAAGAACAAAAATGGAGGTGTGCATTAGAGGATAAGGAGAACAAATTTAGGATGGAAATCATGAGTTTTCAGCTAAAGCTATAAAAAACCTACAAAAACCTAAGAGATGTCAGGTTTAATAGATATAAAGCGAAGATTTAGCCCACCTGGTGGGTGCTTGATTGCCTTTTGGTTGTTATATCCTCTGCTCACTTTCAAATGCTTGTCAGAATCCAGTGCAGCATAATTTAACCCCCGCAGAGCACCATACCAACAAAAAAAATCTTAACAACATTACAGCTGCAAATGTGATTAAACATATGCCTTAAGGCAGGACAGCAGCAGTGCAGAAAACGTAATCAAGCAGGGACTGAACCCAGCAAAAACGGCTTTTTATGGTATTTTGGAACTGAATACAACTAAATTCGAACTAAATTTACATTTACACTTATGACATTTGGCGGACTCCGTTATCCAGAGTGACTCACATTTATCTAACTTATACAACTGAGCAGTTAAGGGTTAAGGGCTTTGCTCAGGAGACCAACGGTGGAAGCTTGGTGGTGCTGGGATTTGAACTCATCACCTTCAAATCAGTAGGTCAACGTCTTAACCACTAAGCTACCACTGCCCAACCTCAGAAGTGGTGAGTCCAGAAAAAATTGCCTGTTCTTGATTCTTATACTGCTAAACGTATTTGATACAGCTTTTAATATAATTGACCAGGAGATTCTCCTGACAATCCTCTCCACTTTGGCTTCATTAAAACTGCACTGTGATGGTTTATATCATGGTAAGTCAGTTAACCAATGGTAAAGCTTCAGGTTCTGTGTTAGGCCCACTCCTCTTCTTTTTGTACACCGTTTTGTTGGAGTAGTCATCCATCCGCATTGATCACAGTGTTACGATGATACTAGGTTCTACACGTACATCCTTGTGGAAAATGTCATGGTCACCGCACACACATCTGAACACCTTACACCTTCAACTTTTTTCCTTTGTTTTAATGCATTTGCCAATGTGCTGCAATAAGTGTGATTCTATTATGTCTATAATTACTTTTTACTAACTGATTCCAATTTTTTCCCACTTTAGATAAGATACTGACATCAGAGCTCTGTCTCCCAGCCTATTCTCTGCAAGCTTCTTTGCCAAGTCATGATAAACAATGTAGGCAGGACAGTGGTATGATTTAAGATAAAAAATATGTTCTGTGCTCAACTGCATGACCTGTGCTGTGTCAGACAATGTCACATGTCCACAAGGCATAAAATATGTCAGTGGATCAGATCAGAAAATAAATCAAACTCAATCCAGTTCTGATAAAGCATTCTAAGCCAGAACTATGTATTTTAATGCACTTGGTCAAATTTATTAATCAGTCACTGGCTCCAGATCTGAGAGAGGGTTTTCATTTGGTTAAAGTGATCTGAAACCTAGCTGTCAGAAAAAAGACATATTTAACAATCAGCAGTATGGGTCAGTGCTCACTAGGATCTGAATGGCAGGTTAAACCCAACAACGGTGTTAAACCATGCACAGATTTTTATCTTTCTGAAAAAGAATTTGGGGCAAGTCACAAATATGCACTGTGCTGAAGGTCACTGCAGCAGGAAGGCTGAAACTGACGATCTGTTTTGCATTCCTGCCATAGCAAAAAAGTCAATGCAGGCAGACAGAAGGCAGCATGAAACCTTCTGACAGAGATGGATTTGCGATATTAAGCCTTTTTTTAAGTA
>JAOVVH010000059.1:20317081-20322594 GCA_028566435.1 Scorpiodoras heckelii | reverse complement strand
ACATACACACACACACACACACACATATATACACATATACAAATATAACGTAGACAGATCAAGAGGTATCTTATTGCTCACCCCATTACACTTATGAAAAAACAACGCTGCTCTGTTTTTTTTTAAACAAACATGACATTTTGTGAAGCAGTTATATGCAATAAATCACTGTTACATCATTCAATTACTAGATAGAGAAACTAAAATGAATCTGAAACTAAATAGTTCTCTTTGTTTTAGGGCATATTTCTTTAGTGCTCCTCTTGAGATTGTGAAGGCTATAGGACTTTACATCGTATCTGTTCACAGACGTGATATTTTATAATTGTTCAACGTGAGTGTTGTGTCTAGGGAAATAATCTACATGTTGAACTTTTCTTTCACTCATTTTGTCTCCAACATGCTTGCACAGTACACATGCATGGTGCAGACTGAGTAGCGATTGCTTCTTGCCCGATTTAGAGCCCATTTCTTAATTTTTGGAGTAGGCTACAGTAAATTTTTTCTCTGATTGAAATATGATACACTCTTGAATCTTTTCAATTAAATGAATGCGTAAATGTTTAATGAGTAAAACTGTAAGTCATGATAATCAGGTTTTATGTTTAATTCTGAAATCATGTACAGTAACAGACTGATAATTCTGTCAAGAATCCTTTGGGGTCAATTGCCAACAAGCACCAGTATCTATACAGCTTTAATAAAACGTACTAGCAGTTTGTGGATTGTTTTCACTTTTGGAATTACTTTTTTTGCTGTGCTGTTCTACACGGCGAGATAGGTTACCCAAACAGCTGTTTAAAAAAAAAAAACCAAGGACATACTGTATCCAGACCAAGTCAGTGGGGTCAGGATACAGCCATGCAACTTCAGGCCCGACTGCAGAGATTACATTTTAGCAGCTTAAGGAGGTGGAACTAAATAAACAGGAATTTATTTCCTCTTGCCCTGTTGGAAGAAATGGAATCATAAAAAAAGAGCAAAAAACCTTTTTGCCAGTCAGGACAGTACTTGACTCCCTGCCCTATATGAAGATAATTCATCTTCCCTTGCCACTGTGTCTCAGTTTTATGGCTGCTTTCCCAGATTGCCCACACCAGCGAGCACATCATTAGCTATATGGTGCCAGGCTGACAAGCCATTGCCGGGTCGATCGATGCTGCCGTGCCCAGCACTCTTATACACAGGCATCCTTAGTCATCGACCAGTGGCTGGATAGCCGTGAGATTAGAAATGTGTCAAAAATGTCTCTCTTATGTTATAGAAAAGAGAAATGTACACATACGAGTCTCTTCTGAAAACCTTCATTCAGAGACACACACATGAATATATACTCACAACTGCATATAAAAATTCTTCCTAGGTCCTATTTGATTAAACTGTGGTCTTCTCAGAGGCTGTTTTTATACCATGCTGATGGAATTGCTCCACCCTTGTGGTCACTGAATTTGTGCAGAAGGCACTGACAGTGTTAAAGGCCACCCCGGTGGTCAAAGGACGCCTGAAACAGTCAGCCCGACACAATGGCTGACAAGTTATCACTCCTCAGCCTGGGTAAATTCTAATAAAACCCAAAAAGGGTAGATTTTTCTTTAAGGGTTTGGAATGGGACACATAAGCTGACCCTGAATTCATACTAGCAAGTGATATGCTCATGTATCTTGTAGTTTGTCTTTCGTGGCCATGTAGCCACTGCTATGCTTTTTTGTTTCAGTGAGAAACAGGAGTAACTCTTTGTACTTTCTTAAGCTAATTAGTTTAACGCAAATTAAAATAATGCACCGATCTGTGTGAAAACTGGCTGTCTGATTTACATGTTATTTGCTGGGCTTCATACTAGCTTCACTGGAAGATTAGCAAACCAAGTTAAGAACGTACACCCACCAGAGACACCAAGGATCTCTGCTACTTCATAACAAGCTTTATGTTTATTTAATTATTTATACATGACATACATGGCACATTTTTCCATTTTCGCACATCAAACAGTTAATGGGAAATTAGGGTTTTGAGCAAGGAACTGAAGAAATGTCAGTCTACAAAAGATATAACTGGTTCAAGGAATCTTTCCATCCAATCATTTGGATTTGCTGCTTTACCACATTGTACCTAATTTGCATAGAATTAAGAAAACTCTTTCTTTGTTGCTTTGTTGCTTGCCACTGTCAGTGAAATCATGCCTCTGGGTCATTCATGTACAGAGAAAATGAATCTCTGTCTTTTGCATGCTAGGGTGAACATAGGGTGAGAGATGCAAGAAGCTTGACAGCCATTTCCAAAGCCGTTATTCTCATGTATATTATTATTTTCTTGTCTATTTTCCCTTCATCACCATACAACTAGCTACTATCTACCAGTGATTACACCTGCCATCTTTAATTACACTCCGCTTGTACAGTCCCACCATGTTCACTCACACAGGCAGGTAGCAGTGACAGTCACAATTAAGTCATCAACCTGTAGAGGTAAATATGTGAATACTGCACAGCCAGGGTTCATCTCCATCAAATCAAATTCATCACTGATTAGAAATGAATCATTTACAGTCAAGACAGAGAATCTAAACAACCCACTGCTGGTATCATGACTGACTGGTATCATGGTGAAACATACGGCACACAGATAAGCAATAACGTTGGGGAGATCTCCCACAGAGAGAGCAAGATCCAGCTAAGTCTCTCTCATATTACAGTCTGTTGCTTCTCAACATTGGCTCACACACTCACACCTCCCTTTACCAGGGGCATCTCTGGTGGACATCCTGCAGGAAATGGTGCCGCTGAAAGCGGGAAATCCCACTAGGAGCAAAATTACAGGAGGAACTCAAGAGGAAAAGGAGGCCAATGGGAGAAGAAAGAAATATTGCAGGAAGAGAAAGACACCATTGCAAGAACACCTTTGAACAGCTTTCTATAGAGCTTAATTGTTTAACAGAATAATACAAAGCCTGAGTAAATGACAGCAGTTATACCCTAAGAACAGGGCGGAAATGGGAGGTGGCCATGACAACAGGCCATTCATACCATATCACATTTTTGGCGTGAGCAAAATTCCCAACACACCTGCAACAGAGATCTATTGCATGGGGTGGAACCAGGGCTCGGCCTGTGCCTGCACATATCCTTTTCTCCTTCACTTCGTCTGTGCCCTGTATTTCTTCCTTTCTTGGACTTTCTACCCATTAAAGCCCCTCTTGTCCACAGGTAAAATGCTGAGTCACTATGAGACACACTCACTGCCATGAAGTGAATGCAGAAGGGACAGATTATTGACAAAACTCATTATCCAATCCAGTGCACCGGCACAGCTTCAGGAAATGGAACAGAGAAAGTGTCTGTCTTTACTGCCCTCTAAAGCACCATCACTGGTTCTAGTTTTTGGCCCACACATGTCTCTGCTTCTTGGCTGACACAAGTTACAAGAAAAGCAGCACTGCAAAGGAGGCTATAACTATGCAACGTCCACATGTCCTGCGAGTACATCACCATGGACACCATTCTTTAAAACAACGCGGCGCTCCATTGTTGCAAAGACCGATGGCGGGCGATTTGAAACACTCCGACAATGGGTAGCTGCTTTCTTTAGAAAAGAGAGTGCCCTCTACCCCTCCCCCAAAAGACCAGTGCAGATGTGATCACTTGTAGTGAATGCATACACCAGCTCTAATCTAGTCTTTTGTGGCCGTGATACCCATTAAAGTCATACGACCGTCATCGTATTGATTCTAGTGTCCTCTGAGCATACTAGTAGCCTTTTTCGGAGCATTATCGGCTGATAATATAATGTCGGTTCATATCGAATCCCCCTGTTGCACGGCACTCCCTGGTAGTAAAGTCTTATCAAAAGATTCGACGCACTGGGAGGTGTCAGGAGAACCTATTCAACTACAGCAGATTTCTTAATGGAAATTCGGCTCCTCGTTACAAAATGCAAGATTCCTACTAGTGTAATCCACTCCTGAACAAGGCAGCCATTCAGAACAGGAGCGGTGTAATCTTGGGGTTAGACATTTTAAAGCGGCTAAAATTAGGTCCTCTCTTTATCAAACACGAGAGGCCAATTAAAATCACACTTGTTACATTTCTTCCTAATGTAAACCCTATACAAACATTCCTGTGCATTATCGTATCGAAAATACATACGTAAGAATGTCTGATGTTGATGGAAGTCTATTAGCAGAAGTGTTAACCAATGGAGGAAATTAAGACTGGGTGAAGACTGTGCGTGAGGGTGCGGTCAAGACTTGTATGGACTAGATTCACAGGCCACCACCTGCTTTCACAGAATGAAAACCGAATGACTCCCTGGCCTGAATGAAGCGGCTTTGGCTCACATGGAGGCAGAATGACACAACACCTCCAATGGTATTAAATATGTTTGAACTGCTCCAGCAATTATAAGACATTAAGAGGTTACGGACAGCCGAAAGAGCAAAATAATTCTACAGTAACCAAGTAATAAGATGAAGACGTGGTAATAAGATAACTCTGGAATAAAAAGGCAGACATTAGATCAGGTACATGTCATACGGTAATAATGGTTTACAGGAATATTCACAGATCATTAGGTTGGATGCACCAAAGCAGCTTCTGCCTCTGCAAATGGCATATTTATTAACAAAAATGAAATGAATATGGAAAATATCTGCAAGCTAACAAACGGTTTAATTAATGCTTAAGTTGATCCCTAAAGCCTTAATATTTTATTCACTATGTCATTTGCAGCACCAACACTAGTCCACAAACACAGCAACTTGGTTGTAAACACTCAAAATCTGAGTTGCCTGGGTAACTGAAGTGCACACAAGCAGGAATATGTGTAAGCAAGATACAGATAAAGCCGAGGAATGAGAGATTAAACTCACATAAGCCCCTGATTCGCTTTTATCACACATTGTGATCAGGCCACTCAGAGAGAAAAGCAGCTCCTAGAACACTGATTGCAACTGTGGATGAAGTAATGCTTAATAAAAAAAAAAACCCAAAACACTTATATTCCCTGTTGAAACCCATTTACAACTACAGCCGGGTGGAAAATCATTTTTGAAAATGAACACAGTATACAAAATATGTGCGGTCCTGGAAGGTCATTCACAAGAAAACAGGAACATGCTGTTAATATTCCACCTTCATGGCTCAAAGTTGTATGTTTGCTGTAACACCGTGAACCAACCAGAGATAAAAGATACGACAAATATTTCAGGCAAAACTCGCTTAAATTTGACTGTGAATTCAGACTAACCATTTCAGCCATATGTCGTTTGGTTTCTATTCTACAGAACATGCCAAAAGTATGGGTGTGGTCAAGTATTGCAGATCTACACCTTGTACAACCAAGTCAGCACAAAAGGTTGAAGAGGCAAAGAGTTTCCATAATATCCCAGGGTCAAGCAGACACATGAATTTTACTAATCATTGACTGTTAAGAGCAAATTTGTAAATAGGCAATCTGATCTGACATTGTTCTTGTCATCAATCATTATTTAAAAAAAGGGAAAAAAATACTTTTAAAAA
>JAOVVH010000059.1:20278365-20289473 GCA_028566435.1 Scorpiodoras heckelii | reverse complement strand
CCAGAAGGTCATGAGTTCAAATCCCACCACAGCCAAGCTGCCACTGTTGGGCCCCTGAGCAAGGCCCTTAACCCTCATCTGCTCAGTTGTGTAAATGAGTTAAATGTAAGTCACACTGGATAAGGGCGTCCGCCAAATGCCATAAATGTAAATGTATTTATTCTTTGCTGGAAAACTGAAAATTGTATTTTAAACTTGAAAAGGTAATAATAATAATAATAATAATAATAATAATAATAATAATAATAATAATGTACATTTACAAGGTAAGGTGTAATAACAGACAGTGTGTTAACAATTTCATGTGTGTCAGATTTTGTCTAGCTTTTCTTCTTCATATTATTATTATTATTAACCTGATTTTTAAAAATGTATCGTCATACTGAGCACTGCATCTTTCCATGTACAAGCTTGTTCTCTCCTACCAACCAGGGAAAGTAAAGACCAACATACAGTGGATATTACAGACTACACACCCCTGTTAAAATGACAGGTTTTTGTGGGTTTTTTTGTTAATAATCAGACTAAGATAAATCATTTCAGATCTTTCTGTGCAATTCAACTGAAAAACAAACTGAAATCATTTACAGCGGAAAAATAAAAATCAAAAACTAAAACAATGTGGTTGCATAAGTGTGCACGCCCTTTTATAATGATTAACCTCATATAAAGCTCAGTTGTTCTAGTAGGATTTTCCTGACATTTCCTTACAGCAAAAGCCCTGGTCCACAAAGAGCTTACAAAAAGCATCAAAGGGATCTCACTGTTGAAAGGTATCAGTCAGGAGAAGAGTATTAAAAAAATTCCATTAGAAATACCATGGAACACAGTGAGGACAGTAATCAACAAGAGGATAAAATATGGCACAACTGCTACATTACCAAGAACTGGATGTCCTTCCAAAATTGATGAAAACACAAAAGGAAAACTGGTCTGGGAGGCTGCCAAGAGGCCTAAAGCAACATTAAAAGAGCTGCAGGAATTTCTGGCAAGCACCGGTTGTGTACAAAATGTGACAACAATCTTCTGTATTCTTCATATGTCTGGTCTGTGGGGCAAGACAGAAGCTTTTACTTACAAAGAAAACATCCAAGCCCGGGAACATTTTGCAAAAACCTACACCAAGTCTGCCAAAAGCATGTGGGAAAAGCATGTGTTTTACGGTCTGATGAGACCAAGGTAGAACTTTTTTGCCATAATTCAAAAAGGTATGTTTGGCACAAACATGATCAGAACAACACCATACCCACAGTGAAGCATGGTGGTGGCAGCATTATGCGTTGGAGCTGTTGTTCTTCAGCTGGAACTGAGGCTTTAGTCAAGGTGGAGGGAATTATGAACAGTTCCATATATCAGTCACTTTTGGCACAAAATCTTCAGGCCTCTACTACAAATCTGTAGATGAAGAGTAATTTTTACCTTTCACCACAACAACAACCAAAAACATACCTCCACATCAATAAAAGAATGGCTTCACCAGAAGATCAAAGTTCTGGAATGGCCCAGCCAGAGCCCAGACCTGAATCCAATTGAGAATCTGTGAAGTGACCTGAAGATGGGCGTTCACAGGAGATGCCCTCACAAATCTGACAGATTTGGAGCGCTTTTGCAAAGAAAAATGGACAAAGATTGCCAAGTCAAGACGTGCCATGCTGATAAGACTCCTACTTAAAAAGACTGAATGCAAGATTGCTAGTTCGAATCCAGGTGATGCTATCACCTGGCCGTGCTCTCAGGGTGGGAGGGGCAGCATACACTCTCTCCCATGTCAGTCAGAGCGATACTGTCCAATCACAGGCATCTGTGAGCTCATGCATACAGAAGGCGGGCGGGAACGCTTTCCTCCGAGTTTGTTACACCGCTCCCGGAAGTTGCATGAGCTGCATTCGAAAAGAGGCGATGCTAATTGCCCTCTTATGTATGCAGAAGATTAGAGAAACCATAATTCTCAATGATACTTGAGTTGTTTCTAAACTTCCAAACTTGAAACAGTTGTTCATGCACTGTTTAAGCAACCTGGACATATTGATGCAATAAAGACGGGACTGGCTGATGTTCTGAACACAAGAGTGAGACTCTGGGTGTCAAAGACTGTAACCTGACCTGAAGCAGGAGAGGTTGTGTGCGGGAGTGTGTCCCATCCCTAGCAGTTACATTGCTGCTTGGCTTGTGCAGCAGAGCCCCGTGGCTGCCTCAGCTGCCTCAGGGACGCGTCACCGTACTGGATACCAGAGCCCATCCTTTCAGGGTCCAGCTCACCTAAACAAAAGACATCAACGGAAAAACTAATTCACAGACAGTAGAATAAACCTTTGTGTATGATACTAATGGATACTAAATTTAAACTTGCACAAAGTATAACTTCAGTACAGAATTTCTATTTAGACATTTTTTTTTTTCAGAAGAGTGTTCGCTTACCAGACTCTATCTTATTAAGAATCGTGCGGGCACATTTGAGAAAACCCTCTTCAACATTCTCCCCAGTTAATGCGCTCGTCTCCAAAAACATCAACTCTGAGACAGGAAAAAGTAGACAAAAAATACACAAGCACAGAATAAAGGACAAGAGGTTGTCATCAAAAGTTAAGGGTAATGATCAAAGTGATACTACCACAACCATGCTTCACAGTAGACATGGAGTTCTCAGGGTGATATGCTCAGCATTATCTTTTATTGCTGTAATAGCTCTCTATTGGTTAAAATCAGATTTATTCAAATTGTTATGTTTGTTAATGTTGGCTGCCTTATCGATCACATCTCAGACTAACCAAACTCCTCAGGAGCACCTACATCCTAAATAAAAGCTTTCCAGCTGCTCACCATTCTCTTGAGCAAAACGAGATGCTTCCAGGAAGGTGACCTCACGGTCCGCATCCAAGTCTTTCTTGTTCCCGCAAAGGATGATGACGATGTTGGGGCTGGCCAGTGTCCGAGCATCCGTCAGCCAGTTAGTCAGAGCATTGTAGGTTTCTCGACTGAGAGGTTCACAGACAATACAAAATATGAGTCATTTCACAACAGCTGCATTCTGATACTTGTGCGAAAATGAGGAAGCTAAACGCTTGTTTAGATATTATTAGACAATATTGGACAACTGGCTAAACACATCTGTGTTGTTGTTTCACCATCATGGGATAATTCTAATGACTTGTTATTACTTGCTACTGTTTAAGCAACAACAAGTAAGTATGGCTCATCTTGCACAGTGCATAAGAAAAGGTGTTTTTCTTGAGTCACTATTTACTTTGGAAGCATAAACTCATGCTCATAGACTGGAGTCAGTAATAAGTAAATGCGGGAAAGATGGCCACCATAAATGTAAGATGATACACATAAATATCCCCTTGCAAATTTATTGCACAACCTCATACGCACAATCCTTCTTCCTCCACTTCCTCCACTACCCTTTCATTAGGTACCAGCACAAAGCCGAGCCAACGACTAGATTGTTCTGAGCTGCTGCCTCCTACATTTTATTACTGGCCTGTCACTCTACATCACACTTTTCCCTTCATCGCTGTTACTGCGACGGCACTATGGAGCACTGAGAATAGAGTGCTACAGTCATGCTCTCTTTGATATACGGGTGGAGAAGCAAACAACTGAGTTAAGCCACATGACACAATAACAATCACTATATCTGAAAAAACAAATATGTTCTTAGTAGTAGTAGTAATAGTAGAAGTAATAATAATAATAATAACAATAATAATAATAAATAATTAATATGGATGTTAGCTTACAAATCAAGGACTTCATATCAAGTGGTTGACTTACCTTGTGATGTCGTAGACAAGAAGAGCCCCAGCTGCGCCCCGATAATAGCTACGAGTCACTGACCTATGAGATACCATGAACAGGTGATGTCATTCAGTCATCAACAGACCCCAGAGTTATAACTGTGCGTTACCAGTCATGAGCTTTTACCTGAAGCGCTCCTGTCCTGCTGTGTCCCAGATCTGCAGTTTGACTGTTTTTCCACCAACATTGATGACCCTTGAACCAAATTCCACACCGATGGTGTGATTGGAGTCTTGTTTGACTGGAACATCACACATCCAGTTAGAATAAATTACATTTGATACTGTAGATGGTGAGCTGCTAAAACCGTCTTATTTAATCAGAAATCAGATGAGATTCATTTTTGAGGAATATATTACAGATACTATTACAGATGTTTTGGAAACGCTGATTTTCTTTGCATTTGAGAGCGCTAAATCTTAGGTCGACTGAGGCATTTGTTTACGGCCTGTCCTCTGTTTATATAGTAACATTACTTTTATCAGAATTTAATGATTTTTAAATTATGAGTTTTATTTGTCTTAATTCATGGTATGTGATGGATTGTTTTTTTTTATATCCTTTACTTAACGTCAATAATATAAAACATCTTAGTTCCTGACCTAGTGAACTAGCATGAAGATGTGTCTTTGATAGAAACAATAACTCTAGACCTTGCTCTGCATAAGGGCATCTGCTAAATGCTGTAAACATAATAAAAATGTACAGTAATCCATGCAAATCATATCATTTGAAGTCAGGCAAATTTAGGTTTATAATAGTCATTCATCTTAAATCCTTGGGGGAATGAGAATGCAAGAAAGAATTACTAAGCACTTACACTTATTCTCAATGAACTGATGAAGGAGGCAGGATTTCCCAGTCCCCGCACTGCCGATCACAAGGAACTTAAACAGGAAATCTGTAACCACGAGACAGCAATCGCAGAAAATACATGGAATAAAAGAGAGAAGGGGAAAAAATCAGTAAAAAAAAAAAAAAAAAAAAAAAAACTGAATATGAACAAAATTGCTAAAAGCTTCTCGTTAATCTCTGACCATCCAAGTATTACCTCTGTATCTTCACTGTGTGCTGATTTTCACTTTCATACTCATGTACAGTCTTTTGTGGTAGGTTATCTACTTTACACAAATAGCCCCCATGGTTCTTGGTTTCTAAACCAAGCATGCGATCTCTGCACTGTTCCAAACCATAACACAATATTTCTGTAATAAAATAACGAGAAATAGTGAGGAGTTTGGCCAAGTGATTCATCCTGAAACAGGATGACTAATGAAAAGAGCAAAGAAAAAAAGTAACATGGTGGCAGTATTCTTGGTGTAGGAGTTTCATCATGAAGATTTCAACCCCAGAGCCTAGGCACATCTATCAACAGCAGAAAAAACACACACACACACACATATATATATATATATACACACACACACACACACGGCAGTGGCAGATAGCGTCATTTTTTGTAATAAGATCCAGAGGTTTGCAGATGTACAGCTGGACTGAATCAGAGATTGACCCTGCCTACGCAGATGAGCACAGGGTCGCGGTCAACCTGCGTAAGCACAGAATGTCCCAAAAGCTCTTTGTACTGGTGGAGTGGGGAGTCTCCATGCGCGGGTCTCTACAGATCTGCTCTGAACACAGGGAGGATTCAGACTGCCAGCGGATGTGACCAGACCCAGTTTAAACAGACAACAGTGCGATCTCATGAAGGGACATGACATTCTAATAAGTTCATCTAGCTGATTTTAATGCTATCGTGATGAGACATCCCAAAAAGAGAGAATAAGTGCCTCTCAAAAGCGTGCCTTAAGCTCCATTTGGACAACATTAGTTTGGAGCATCATAACTGAGCTGGAGGTCAGATCATCTACTCTACTTAGGGCGTACTCACACTAGGCACGCTTTCCTTGTAAGGTGCTGGAGCACGGTTATACCCCTCCCGACTCCCCCACTCGCTTGCGCTCACACTGCGTTTTAACAATCCCGGCCCGGGCACGCTTGCGTCATCACAATGCGAACTTTGTTTTGAAGAAAAGTGCGCTCGTACAGTACAATGGAGCTCATGTTTCTATTGATATTGTGGCTTATTTGGAGCCGTTTTGGTCGTGAGAATGCACAGCAAACCAAAAGATTTGTCAATTATGCAAAGCAGCGATTTTATACTAATCGTGCTGCACGTGTAAGAAGATTTTTGCACAGACAGCAGACGGCCAGGGAGGAATTTGCAGCTTTACTCGCCGAGTACAATTCAAGTTCATCAAGATAAGAACTAGACCTGCTATAATAATACAGTTTGTTTGTTTTTATAAGGACTATAGGGAACACACAAGTAGCTAGTACTCCTGATTGATTAATGTCGCATCATTGACGTCACGGTTTAGTTCTGCACTTGGGCACGGATTGCGCTCACACTGGATGTGTACCGAGTCCAACCGAACCGTGCTCTGGCCCACCTCTTCAAGCGGGCCACCCGTCACACTTGCCCAACAAACCGGGCTTTGGCAGGGAACCGTGCCCGGGCATGGTAGTGTGAGGATGCCCTTAGCATTTCTGGGCGTTCACCAGTCTCGTGGCCAAAACAGAATGCTTCCCGGAAAGTGTCCTTTTTGAGCATAAATGGAGCTGTGCTCTGATAATTTTAGTCCTGTTTGGATACACTTCTTACATAAACAAAGATCTAATTAATGGACACTTTAGAAATGTATTTGTCACAGCTTGCACTTGTTACACATGCATCTCTACCTAGTTAATTCATATCCATCTAATGGAGTTTTATCAAAGAGGAAAAGTGCAGTGTAGCTCAGTGGTTAAGACACTGGACTACTGACCAGAAGGTTGTGAGTTCAAATCCCACCACAGCCACTGCTGGGCCCTTAAGCAAGGCCCTTAACCCTCAAATGATCAGATGTGTAATGAGAAATGTAAGTAGCCCGGGATAAGGCCATCTGTAAAATGCCATAAATGTAAATCACAGTGAAATTTAAAACCTTCCAAATGAGGACAAAAATTTATAAACATAAGAAATGTTTATTTACAGGGAATATCTCTAGGGAATATGAAGCACTGCTGGTTATTCATATTTCATTATGGACATTTCTGTCCTCTCAGTTTAGGACTGTGCAATGTGAAGAAAAATGGCATACTGCAATTATATTGTTACACACTGCAGTTGTGATATGCTTTGTAATCAAAATTTCAAAATGTATCAAAATATACAGTGGGGCCAAAAAGTATTTAGTCAGCCGCTGATTGTGCAAGTTCTCCTACTTAGAAAGATAAGAGAGGTCTGTAATTTTCATCATAGGTACACTTCAACTATGAGAGACAAAATGAGAAAAAATAATCCAGGAAATCACATTGTCTGATTTTTAAAGAATTTATTTGTAAATTATGGTGGAAAATAAGCATTTGGCCCCACTGTACTCATTAGTGCTGTCAGATTAACGTGTTAAAGAATTAATTGCGATTATAAAAATTAGCACAACTAAAAATTTTAACACAGATTAAAAATCAGTTAAATTATGCAAACCAGCAGCGCCGTCAGTGAACACAAACATACCAAAATGGACCGTTACGTTACTTGTTTTAGGCTGCATTCCGATCGCAAATGTCCCTAATCTGTATCCCTGCTTCTTACACACTGCACAGGGTACAGAATCCCAAGGGCACTTCATAGGGAACTCGGTCACTAAAACAGCTCTATTTGAAACACCCTGCAACGTCATCAGCAGCGGACAGCTGATTACATTGATTGTGTTCTACAAGACAGCACTCGGCTGTATTTAACATGATAAACAGTGCTGTTCAGACTCATTCTGTATGCTGTAGGCACTTTTGAAATAAATGTGATGAAACATCTATGAACTGTGAGTGATGTATTTTAACATTTTAATGTAAGTTTTGGTGGACCGCAAACTTTACTCTTCAGTTACAACGTGCCGTGTTACTCTAACTTAATGCCTTTAATTAAACTCCAACTATAATCAGTATATCAGATGAACGAAAGACAAAAACTATTTTTTATTTTAAAAAATGAAAAGACGTCAATCATCTTTAATATTTCTCTTTTATCAAATAAAGTCAAGTGAATAATGAGGCACCATTCAACAGTTGTTTTCTTAAAATAGACCAGTGATAAACAGCATCAACATTTTCATTGGCTCTACGATGCCAACCTGCACGTACAACACAAATCAAAATGTGTGTTAAAACCACAATTAACACACAATTTACAAAATTAACCGCGCGATTAACATGATTCAAAAAATTAATTGCGTGACAGTACTAATACTAATGAAACACAATGTGTCACGTTCAGTTATTTCCCTGATTTTTTTTTTTCTTTTCTTTCTTTCCTTTTTTAAATATATTTGTACCACAGTAATGCCATGACTTGTACCTGATGCTTTGGGGATATTTGCAATGTGATTTGTCAACAACCAATCACACTGCTCTGATTTTACTGCTCTTTACCTTCACTAGCAAGCTGTCTACTTTGTGATTAGTTAGAATCCTAATGTGCTAACATGTCGCCAGTCACCTCAGGCATATTTATTGGTAACAATAACAGGATTATCAGATTGTGCAGTGTCTATTTCTCAGTAACTTTAAAAAAATTTTATCAACAAAAAGCCAAACAAATTACATTTACACAAAAAACACCTGTCTATGGATTTGGTCTGCCATCTTGATTTTTTTTTTTCCAGTTGAGAGATTGGGATATTTGGATAAATGCTATTTGATTGGTTAGCACCTGCGCTGAAATATCTGCATAAACTCAGTGTCACTGGCTGCCACTTGTGTTGCTGCTTGAACAGTTGAACTTTCCTCTACGTATGCCGCGAGCAACATGAGCAAAGCGATGCGATGCAACAAACCCACAATTCAGTTCAGAGGCACGTCACACCCCATTCAGGGTGAAGCGTTAACACAACACGTGAATCAGGAATTACCAAATCACCCAGAAACAAAAACGTAACTGAAACCTCTGCTCACAAAACTCAACAGAAACCCTGTTAGAGCACTTCTCTGCATGTTACAGGCTTCTGAGATATGGGAAGCCAAGACTGTGATAACTGTGATTAACAATCTGTATCATGTTACACATTATTCGAAGCTTGTTGACCTGAGTGACCAATGATTGACATGAATTTCTTTTTTATTATGTATTAATGTACTCCCTGGGTCCTTTACACTGCTGTATTACTACATTATTACACAGATGCTGCATTATTCTGAATGGTACATCTAAAATGTACCATTCAATTAACCTGGAAGAAGACATTTTTTTTACATCCCTGATTTCCAGTATTAAATGTTTTGTTTAGGGTCAATTTAAGAATTAGCTTACTTCAATTAATCTCCAATTCCTTTCTTCGGCATTGCAGAAAATTAAACTCTAGTATCACCACATTATTGTTTCAGAAGTGAAGTGCCTTTAAAGGATACATATGACAAATTCACTTTTTTTAGGTTTTCTGCACATACAGTTGGGCCTCTGGAGTACCTACAAACCCGCATACTTCAAAACATCAAAATGCAATCAGTTCTCAGTACAGTGCCTATTTCAGAAAACATGGGAGTAATCACTCTGTTCAGAATCTGTATCGCATCCTACGTAACTAGCAAACTCATTCTAATAATCTGTTTATCTCAATATCTCAATGAGTATCTCCACCCATGGGTTGAGAATCACATTTATGAAGGCGTGCCAATTTTGTTTGTCTATTTGTTGCAAGTCACGATGCCCCGGCATAAAGCCAAAGCTTAAGGAAATGCATGGGAAATACGCTGCTCTCAGTTGCCAGTCTCAGAGGACAGAGCAGCTGAGCGGATAAACTTTATTTGTGATGGAAACATCCCAAAAACCAGTGGGAAAAATGTATGTTTGCTTTAAAACTTGGTGCTTAAAAAATGGTGGACATGTCAGTTTAAGTGCCAACCTCACCCCCATCAGCCCCCGTGGTATCAATGTTATATGTGAGCAGTATCTCATTATCATTTAAAGCAACAGGCACTGAAACCAAGTGCTTTAAAAAAGCGTTTTTAAACAGGGTGAAAAGACAGTTGTTGTATTTAATCTTTGTGGTATTATGACCACAGACATTCATTAAGACACCAGGGAACTGTAATAACATGTGGGAAATGGGTGTAATAGGTCCACTTTAAGTAAATACTTATTTCACTAATGATGCATACTAGGATATATAATATCTTCTCTTACTGTATGAGAAATCCATTATTGATATCCTTTGTGATAACAAACTTGGAGAAAAACTTTACTAACCTCAGCTAAGCAACATTATTCTAAGATATCTTTTCTCTAATGTAAGCACTCAAAAAATGCAAGGTTTATTTTATTCATGTGTACTCTAACAACATAAACTTAAGAGTCCCTGGAAAATGGCATTGTGTTAATCATGCCTTCCTTCGTTTGACACTCCTTCTCACCAAACAGTTTAAAATGAGTCAAGAGGGGATTTTTTTTAACAACTGAAACTGCATTTGTGGAAACTTGATACTTAAAAAACAACTCTGTAAGGAAAATCGGCTGAATTAACTACTTTCATTTACTTATTACTTGCTTTAAATAAACATACTCGGGGTTATAAAATCTAATATGGTACAACTGATTATGCATCTCTAACAACACCCTGAAGAAATGTGTAGCAAAAACACAGATCCTGTAGGTTACCTTGACAAAACTAATGCATCTGATACCAGTGTTCTTCCTGGGTCTAAGCTGTGACTACTTAAAAAGATTGTAATGGCAACACAAGCAAGAAGGAGAGTATTTACACAGCTGCTGTGTAACCAAAAGGATTTCCATGCTTTAACTCGATAAAAGCACCAAGGTGACAGTGAGTCCATCAGGCCTACGTAATTAGCCTATGATTGTTCACTAAAAGCCACTTTCCTTTAATCCTTTAATGAACTGATCTTCTTTCACATATGAAAATGGAGCTACTTTAGTAAGCAAACATACAAGAAGACTAACAACCGTGCATGACACTAAATTAATACGACATTTTGTTTAAAAAAAACAACAACATGATTTCTGGGTTTCTTGAACTTCTGGCATATCCTGTACAACTAATTTACAGTCAGTTTTGTGTCAGGGATGTTGGATCAGGCTTGATCGGAAATTTGTATGTACACCATACATCATATACCAGCTCAGATAAGTCATTATATATATACATATACATATACATATACATATACATATACATATATATATACAGGGGTTAGACAATGAAACTGAAACACCTGTCATTTTAGTGTGGGAGGTTTCATGGCTAAATTGG
>JAOVVH010000059.1:20227047-20238554 GCA_028566435.1 Scorpiodoras heckelii | reverse complement strand
CTCTCTCTCTCTCTCTCTCTCTCTCCCTCTCTCTCTCTCTCACACACACACACACACACACACACACACACACACACTCTGCACTTCTTATCCCTCTGTGAGGTTTCGCCTGACCTATGTGACCCACACTAATCATTGTTTTCTGAAAAGGAGAGATGGGGATAATCTGACAAAAGAGATCAACCCACTGCTTTAGCTTAGTTGCACAGAGAATGACTATAACAAAAGATTAAGAAAATATGCTTAAGGGCCTCTCTGTGGGTCTTTTCTCATGTCCATCAGGAAGCTAGGAAGTGATTCAAGGACTCACCTAATTCATCCTCAGAAGAATCAAAACGTACGTAGTAAATTCAGACTGACGGTACAATATGAAACATGTGAACATGAATACAAAATGTGAATGAATAGCTTCTGTAGCCTGAAACACAATGCGGTTGCACTGATGCATTTGAATCTTTGTTTTTGTAGATACGTTAAAGCCTTGGCCCACAGTCAAAGAACAAGGCAGTAACAAAAAGCGAATGGGAGATATGGATTTACATTGGCCACTTGTGTAACTGTAGAACAAGGGGACAAGAGAATTATTTTCTAAGTACTTCTCTGGCAATGACTAGCAGCATTCAGAGGCTGAAACTAAAACGTGGGAGGATTAGGGAGAGGGGGAGTTTAGGACAAAAGCATAGAGAAAAAAAACATACTTCATTTAGACAATGGAGTTATAGCAGTGCACAATCAAGCAAGTGAATCACACAAGACTCTTTAAAAAAAAAAACAGCAACACGTACAAAACGTACTAGCACACACAGTTCTAACACACTATGAACATGGGTGACGTGACAGTTTGCTTCATTTAGCCAGTCATAAGACAAATGAAAGGCAAGTTTGATTGTTTTTTTTATTTTTTCATAAGTGAAGGTCATGGAAAAGGAAATGATCCTTGAGGGCATATGTGACAAATTAACTACAAGACAAAAAAATTTATTATCAATGAAATTTTCTGTGAGAAATGTGGATAATAAAAAGAGCATAAGAAGTAAGGACTCGCTACCTAGGAGACAAAAAACATAATTAAAGACTATTGAATCATTCTCTGGACCTTAATTGTCACAGCTGGTAGCTTAAGTCTGATGAAATAGTGCACATGTGCAACACACCTCCCTGAAGGCATGTTTTGAAAATGTTATTCTTACCCTGGGTAGCGTTTCTTTCAAATAAAAGGCCAGAACAACTGCCCCTTTAAATGTAAACAGACTCTCCAGTCTTCCCTTAACTAGACCCTTTTCCTTTCAATAGGGTCCCAATGGCTTAGAACAGACATGAGGTCTGGACTGCGTCTCTGACCACAGACACACTAACGGAGAGGGAGCATCCTGTCTGAGAGGGGGAGTATAGGGCATGTCCTTGGGAGGTGCAGCAATGAGGTCAGAGGTCAGCAGCTCTGTCCTCAAGTTTCAAAGGCGTTTGAATGGGGTAGTGCAGCGGGGTCAGTTAGCGCCGACCCCTACCGAGGCATGGCACTTCTTAACCTGACAGTGCGCACAGCGGACTAATGCCTTCCCCTCTTATAATGGGCTGTAAATGGAAACAATTAGCTTGCTTGCAATTCAGACCTCATCATAAAGTCCTGCGGTGAAGATATTGTACCTGTGCACATACAAAAGCATAAAGCTGAGCTTGGTTTCACAGCAGCAGGAGGAGCTTGCAGCCCTTTCATCAATCAGTCAGCACAATTCACCTGCACATTTGACCTGTATGAGCAAACAAGGCCTCTGTCGAAGTTTACCACAGTGCACCGCACAAGCCAAACCATTGGCTGTGGAAGTAATGGCTGTTAAAGAGCCACGGATCTGTTTAGGAATCAAAGAGGATAGGAGAGAAGAAAAGGACATTGTTGAAGCTTTGCATGGTGGATAATTCCTAATGTTGGGGATAATGTTGAGGCCACATGAAGGTTAAATTAGGCTAAAGGTAAAAGTATTGAAAGGCCATGACAGTAAAAGAAGAAAATGGACAAATTCAAGCATGCTTGACACAAAGCTAATGTTTGCACATTCAAGGATAGTTTATTCAATAAAGGATAGTTTATTAAACTGTGTTACGTTGTTAGGAACAGTTGGGCAAACAGCTTGAGGTCCTGCTGTAATTCCCAGGACCATTATTCATATTATTTTCTATAAACATTTCCTGGTCTTTTTCCAGTTTTCAATTGCCGGGTTTTGGAGAGTCTGTAGCCAACGTATCTTCAGATTCCTGTTCTTGGCTAACAGGAGCGGAACTCGTCATGGTCTTCTACTGTTTGACCTGTTGAGTGTACTCTGATGCATTTCTGCTCACCCTGGGTGTAGAAAGCGGTTATTTGAGTTCCTGTAGTCTTATTGTTCAGCTCGACCCCGCCTGGCTATTCTCCTCTGACCGCTAATCTCACTGGATGTTTTTGTTTTTAGCACCAATCTGAGCAAAAATCTCAAGAGCTCAGCAGTTTCTGAACTATTAAAACCAGCTCATCTGAAACAAGCAACCATGTCATGGTCAAGGTCACTGAGATCACCTTTTCCTCATTCTAATATCTAATGTGAATTATGTTAATATCTAATTAACTGAAGCTCTTGCTCAATTATTTGCCCCAGCCCTGGGAATGGACTGATTTCACAAATTGTGCTGACCATATCCAGGTTCACTTGAGACAAACCTCAGAATATCATTTACAGTGGACCAGCAGTCGTTCCCTGAACCATTCCAGGGTCCCAAAGAGCTTTCACACTTCACCAAATGTGAACCAAAAGTCTGGGAAAAGCTGAAAGTGTTTCTAAAGCCAGCCAAGAGGACCCCCAAATGTAGTCTGTAGTCTTAAACTCTTTTATGAGCTAATTCACCTGTATTAGGTATTTTTCATTCTAGATCTGTCATCAATGATCAGGTTGGGAAGCTGTTGTCTTAGAAATACATATACAAGTGTTATTTAGCACACTGCGGATACAATATGATTTATTCCCAGAGTAGTCACAGGGTAAGATGTAATAACATTTTCAATGCAAAGTGGATTTTACAGTAAGTGACAGTTTTCTATGTTTTTCTGGTGATTGAACTTTTGTCCACTCAAACATGCTGATGTGGATAATCTCACTGGGATGCTATAGACCTAAAAACTGCTGCTGTAGTCATCAAGACTACAATGCTCATACTGAACATCTTTTCATCACACATACTGACTGTCTGACTTTATAGTATATCAGTTATAAAAGAGTAACAATTTATAATCCCAGTATCCTCAGCTAGTTTAGAGATATGAACCCACATCCGGATTTCAGTGAAGCTGCTTTGTGACAGTGACTATTGTTAAAAAGTCTACACAAATACAGAATTGAATTGCATTAAAATATAGTCACATCATACAAAGGATAGTAAAACAAACACTAGGTTCTTTGTGTCTTTCATGGCCCTTTCTTTGCCTGTTGATTGGCATCAAAGCGATCAATACCTGAACCTGGGATATCAAAGGCATTTCTGTTACTCCTGTGCAGATTCGTACATGTGTAGTCGCACATCTTCTCTCTAAACTATCTGTGTTGACTGTCTATCTGATTTACAAACAGACGAGAATGCTTTGATGGCGTTGAGACTTGGCAGGAGGCTCTAACTTCCATCATGTGGGAGATAAAAGACTGCTTGGTTTTGGCTGTCAAACAATGAAGGCAGACACTCCAACAGTTCTACCGGAGGTTCAGAAAGAGAATAAGAGTGAGAAAAGAGAAAGAGCATTATAGAAAAAGCAAGAAGAAGCAAGATTGGCATAAAAGCATGCAAAATGACATGATGTTTATTTTAAGACCATCAATGATGAGTTCTTTTGCTCATTAGGATCAGCTCAAACAGAAAAAGAAGAATAAAGATTGATATTCAGGAGCCCAGGCTCAATCAATATGCTTTATGATGAAACTTAAGTCTGACTCTGATACTATACAGACATGAAAAAGAGAGCTTAAGAAAAAAGATCAACTCCATGTGAGACAAAGCACATACCTGTAAGACTAATGTACACTAGTATCAAAGCTACACACATACATACATACATACATATATACATACATACATACATAAAGACACGCTATATGTAGATACACACCAACCTTTGTATGGTCACAAAACATGAAGTAGTCTGTGTACACATCTAGGATGAGGCATGCACATGGCTCATATGCCATCCACTAGCTGCTGAACATTTGCAGGGAAGCTTTTACATCCTCTTGTCCCACGAACAACATGAACACTGAAACAGTTCGGCAGCTTCTTTCAGTCAACGCAATGACACTTCAAAGTTCAACAGTGATTTAACAATCAGATTGAATACAGACTATTGAAAGGCTTGAAGTGCAATACTTTCCAGTAGTAAAAGTTAAGGCAGATTGTAGGTCAAAGGCTGTTATTGTCCCATGGGAGGAATGGGGGACACCAACTGTCCCTTGTACAGCCATATTTGTTTCTGAAAAATAACAGTGGGAAACCACTGTACCACCAAAACTGTGACTGTGTGTTGTAAAATCCAGACATGCTGTGAGTCTAAGAGGTAAGCCACGTTGGGCACTTTAAACTTTGAATCCTGATTTGTCTCAGGAGCAGTGCTTCAAACATGTGACCCAGTTACTGCTAGTCCTAATCCTACTAACAATTCTAGACACATCACATTCACGTCATGAATACAAAAATTCAGATTAATCCTAAATTCACCAAAACAAATCCAGTCTGCAAGAGCAACGTGAACAGCTTGATTAAACTCAGTTCTGTCTTATTTAATCCAGGTTGCTGTAGCAGTAATTACTGGAGGGCAAAACAATCTTTCTAGTCAGGGCTAATAAACTGTATGCTCTACTATGCCAATCGTTTTGTAATGAGGAGAAAATGGAAAGGCGGTGCTAAGTATGGATCACATGCTGTTACATATACAAATGAACACACAAATGCTGTATCTTGTCATGCTTTATCTGCTGGTTATTAAGGCATCTTAACCAGCAGGGGCAATGTGTAACACCTGACCACACATGATGAGATCTTCCAACCATGTCACATGACAGTGTATAACTATAGTAATATAATATAAATATTCTCCTTGTCACCAAACATACTACATTAACATGTTATTGAGCTATTCGATTAGCTAGTAATCACAGTCAGAGCTACAGGTGTCAAGTAATTCAATGCTAAATCAATGCAAGTAATTCATGTCTCATCTCATTTCTTTCTACTTCTATGACTCTTGTTCTATATTATGTGCACTATGCTCTGTAGCACAATTCAGTTCTCCCTTGTCAGCATTACTTCCCCACATTTAGCTAGTCACTTGCTGTTTTTGTTTAAAAGTCAAGTTAGCTTTTCCTGATGAGTGTTAATGCCCAGGATTTAGCTAAAACTTGGCAACATCCAATCTTTTCCCAGAACTCCATGTCTATTTCAGCAGGACAATGCCAGGCCTCATTCTGCATGATATACAACTGTGTGTGCTTGACAGGCTTGCCTGCAGTCCAGTTCTGTCTCCTATTGAAAATGTATGGCGCATCATGAAGAGGAGAATCAGACAACAGTGACCAGAGACTGTGGAGCAGCTCAAGTCTTCCAGCAAGAATGGGCAAAAGTTCCACTTGCAAAACTGCAACAATTTGTGTCTTCAATTCCCAAACAATTAAAAAGCATAATTTAAAAAAAGCTGATGTGACCCAGTGGTAAACATGCCTCTGTCCCAACTTTTTTTTAGTGTGTTGAGGCATCAATTTCTAAATTAATTTATTTAATAAGTAGAAATATATTTGTGATTGAAAACACTGAAAATCTTTTCTTTGACCTTTTGTCTATTAAATGAAGGATCAAGTGATTCAGTAGTTCGTTTTTTTTTTTTTGCATTTTTAGAAAGTTTACCAACTTCCCAAAGTTTTTATATGGAAGCTGGTTAACCTGCATTAAATAGTTTCTATTTGCTGTCCGTTGAGCAGGACCATTTGCATTTATTTCACCTCAGAGCTCCAGGGGCATCCTGACTAGTGTTAGAATCATTTTTTGAAAGCTGAAGACTAGCATTAGCTATCTCACTGCTTTAAAATTTACCATCTCAAGGAAGCTGCGTCTGACTTGGGCATCCTCTGCACTGACTACGTGGCAATGTCATTGTTGACACAGCACACTTTGCTGACAGTTTTGAATCTTGCTGCAGCCAAATCTGGTCCAAGTCTATCAGTATAAACAACTTGCTATTCACAAATGACCAGGACTGGTGATGACTGATAAGCACAGGAAACAGTCTGGCTTTTCACATTGCATTCAATCTACATTTCTCTGTTCCCTTTCTATAAAGTTCACCATTGTTTGCTCAGGATTGCTGTTTCATTTGGCAGCAGACTGTCTCTTTCATGGTATCCATGATAACATGTTAATCATTGTCACACCAACCAAAGCCACTCTGGAACCTAGACTACATGCTAAAAATAGAAAATAAGTTACCATGAATAAATTACCCAAATAAATAAATAAATAACCAAACCGATTTGGTTCCTGTTCTTCTCTGAGAGAATTGGACCCTAATGTGGTTTTCTCTTGATGTAGCCCAGTCATCTCAAGATTCCATGTGTTGTTGATAAGAGAGGTCAGAGTAAAATGGCTAACATGGTTTGAGCTGCCAGGAAAGATATAATAACTCAAATAATCGCTTTTAACAACAGAAAAGCATTTCAGCATGCACAAAACATCAAACCTTGAGGTGGATGAGCTACAACAGTAAAAGACCTTGAGTTTCACTCCTGCGAGTCAAGAACAGGACTCTGAGGCTATCATGGGCACAGACTCACCCAAACTGGACAATTGAAGATTAGAGAAAAAACATCACCTGGTCTTTTTTCAGATCTGCTGGAGAATCAACTGTCCAAGTGGAACCCAATCTGGTCTTCTGCTGTTGTAGTCCAACTAAGGTTAACTGTGTGGTGCATTCCGAGGTGCTTTTCTGCTCACCACACTTGTAAAGAGTGATTATTTTAGCAACTGTAGCCTTCCTGTCTAGTCTGGCCATTTGTCTCTGACCTCTCTCATCAACAATGAATTTCTGCCTGCAGTACCATCACTCATTGGATCAGCAGTTATTGAAATAAAACCAACAACTTACATCTGACACCAACAACCATTCCATGGCCAAAGTCAATGAAATCACAATTTTCCCTCATTATAATTATGTGAACGTTTACCTGGAGCTCTTAACATGTGTCTGCATGATTGTATGCATTGTGTTTTTGCCACATGATTGGCTCCTAAACAAAAAAAACAAACAAATAAATTGACAATTTGATAAATTGCACGACTGCTCAGCTCCTAATAAATTGAACAAGGAGTGTATGTTAACTGAGTCACCTCAGTTAAAACCTTGACCAAGTGATTTATAAATCTGACTCACTCATGTTTTTAAAGGACTTCATCAACATAGATGCTGGGTGTGCATGGAAATAAAACTGGAGCAACCAAACACGTGAGCTTATATTACATTTTTGAGGGTGATTTAATTTCTAGCTGATGCTGATTAACCACATCATATGCTCATTTTATGATATTGTGTTAACTAAATTTGCTAGCTAAGCTGAAAATATTTGCCTACTCTGACATGATTCTCATGTCGCAACCAGAAATTTTGAGAAGTTTTATATCTGGAGATAGACATGTTCTCATTTCTGGCACATGCATGATGGTTTCTTGGGGGCGAGCCCATCTGTCTCTCTGCCTGTGTTACTTATCCTGCCCATCTGCCTCTCACTAAAAATGAATGGGTAACAAGTGATTATTGCACCCCATGTAAAAAGCCGTTTAGTCTCTAGATGTATCAGGCAGCAGGCATGGTTCAGCGTCAATCAAAGGTTTTTTTGTTCTTTTTTCAGTAAAAGGAAGCATCCAAATTATCGTCTGTAGTAATCACACATACACTCCAAATACAGTGGAGGTTAGTTTGAAAAAAAAAAAGTCAGAATACTCCAGTGGTTGCTGTGGTTTGCTGTGGGTTTCTCTGGATGCTTCACAGTCAAGTTAATTTCAGAACGCTGAAGTCTTATCAGGTTGTCCTAACTAAGCAGAAACAGTTCATATAAAAATGGCAACCTTGCTTATGAAAGCCTTCATTAAACTGCATTCCTGTATCTTTCTTTGGCCTTGAAGAAATACATACCATATTGTTTTAAGATGCCCTCCCCTGCAATTGGCTTTTCACTCAGACAAAACAAAGCCCTGAAATTGCTGGTGTAGACATAATCACAATGGAAGCGCTAGCCACGTAGTCTTTCCAAATTAACGCTCAGCATCATGGTCTTCAGACAGTCAGACAATGCAGGGGCTGGTTATGGATATTCATTTGCAAAATAACAAACTTGTAAAGGAACGTAAAAGACCACATTAGTAATTTTTACATTTACAATGGCTTTCGGAGCTGCTTGGGCTTGTTTTATTATACAGGCATTACACAAATGAAAACCTTTTAGGTGCGCACACCAAGTAAAAAGATGTCATTTTCAATTTTAGTTCAAAGAAACAAGTTTATTTGCCATAATAATCCACAATGGAGACGAGTACCATAGGGAGTGATCATACAGGAACAGAAAGATAATTACATACAGTTATAAAAATGTATAAATCTACATGGATGTACCCTGATGGTTATGGCACGGACACATATACTGTACACGCTAACTACAGTCAATGTCATTTCATCTGTTTGATAAGACTTTGCTGTACAGTGTATAGATAATCTCCGAAGGTCTTCAAACTTGTAAAAGAGAAAAAAAAAAGGCTTCTGAACAATGAGAAGCAAATATTTCCCACTCATCGGCTAACTCGTTCTCCAAAGTGAGAAAATGCAACCAGGGAACTGTATATTCAGGCTTGTCACATGTCACATTACCACAGTGTGAATTAAAGCCTATTGTACCACAATGACAAAAGTTAAAGCCAGTGTGTTAATCAATAAAACACCCAAGAGCACTACATACACACCACGACCATAAAACTGAGGTGAGAGGACCACCACACAGTGTCCTGTTCTAGTCAAATAAATCTGCTCCAATGATCCAAAGGTTTAGTCAACATACCCATGACGGTAATTACGTGATGCAATAAAACACCTGATAAATCGTCTCTGACATCAGAGAGGAATCGAAAGCTTTAGTTCTCTGTAAAACAAATGTTCACATCGTTACCGAGTGCTACCGTCAAACACGCTGATGAGGTGAATGAAATGAAACGAATCTTTTACACTACAATGTTTTGGCATATGAGAAGCACTTAACACACTCAGTAATCTTGATTGGGTGGCCATCAACAGTAACAGCTGTCAAATCAGTAAAGACGTAAAGTTGACATCATGGTGGTCTGAGCTCAAAAGATGGGCACTAAAGAAGTTTATCCCATAATGTGATAGAGAGGCAAAAGAAATCACAATGTGACCAGCGCTGAGATCCAGTGTTGAAGAGTGAGTGACTGTCGTTGCAAAACAAACAAAAAAAAACTTTAGATAAACATTTAACAGACATAAATATAATCTTGTGCATTTGATATACTGTACACTACCATTCAAAAGTTTGAAATCTCCACAAATACAAGTATGAAATTATTTTTTTATTATGTTACCACTATGGAACTTCATAGGTTATAAATCATTTGTACGGAGTAGAGAAAAAAATAGAGAAATATGTCTAGAAATGTGTCCAGAACCGTAAACGACCATGAAAACTGACGTTATAATAAAACTTATATTCACAAAAGAGGAAGGCCATGATCAAATCTGGATACTCTGTTAAACGTTAGGGTAATTTGATATGACAACAGGTAATGAATATCTGTAATAAAACATTATAATACACTTTCCTGAGAATATTGCATGCATCATAGTGATTTTATAATATTGTCCTGCTTTATTATTTCTCATAGATAGAACCTGGACACGAAAACTTTCATAAAAAACTTTTGCATCACAGGTTTCCTTGTCCTCATTAAATAACTCGTATTTTATAAAACCTCCATTGAACCCTATTAGTGATTTGCCTGTCACTTTAGTAGCAATTTGAAACATTGTGAGAAATATTGTAACGTCTTGAAGTATTGTGATATTATATATATTTGCCATATCTCCCAGCCAGAACATCCACCACTACTGTAAATTATGCATTATTTATTATTTATTGTTGTCAATCAAAATACTGCAATCTGTCCGGTCTGTATTATTTAGATCTTCAGAAAATAATGAATGTTGACTAAAATGTAACTGATTCCAAGTGATTCCAAACTTTTCAACAGTAGTGTATCAACACTCCTCAGCTTTCAGTTAACTTATTCGTGGAACTGGCTTCAGAGTTCAGAGTAGCTGAGATAGCTGTAACTATTAAAACGGCTTACAGATGAGACTTGACAGCCAAGGCTGATACGAGTCATACTTCAGCCCTCACTTTATTATCTCACTGACTACACACTGCTCTTCATACACACACACCTCCCCTGTGAGAACAGCTCTTGATCAGTCCATCTGCTTGAGGCACTGAATGAGTCAAGAGTCTTTGTCACTTTGTCCATGTGCCTCGATGACTCAGAGCCTGGCTTGTGTTATTGGATACACACATATTTCTTCCACCAGGCCTTGGAGAGCATCTTCATCTTATCAGCTGTGCTGAGAACCTTGCGTTCCCGCCTGGCGCGTCTCTCGGACTGGCGCATGCCGGCAGAGATTGCGGCATCGAACACCTCTTTAAGGTTTTTCTGTGTGAGCGCCGAGCACTCTACGTATGTCACAGCACCGATCTTGTCGGCGAGGGCACGGGCGTCCTGCTCGGGTACGGGCTGTTCACGCCGCCGAGCTAGCTCGATCAGCACTTTGACATCTTGGCGCAGGTCGCACTGCGTGCCCACTAGCAGGACAGGGGTGAGCGGACACCGTCGCCGGATCTCAGGCACCCATTTCTCACCCACGTTCTGGAAAGAAGCAGGACTAACCACACTGAAGCAGAGGAGCAGGACATCTGTGCGTGAGTAGCAGAAGTGCCTCAGCTTATCAAACTCATCCTGAGAGAAAGACAAAAGATCAGAAATTAATAAAACACTATAGTAGTATAGTTGGTATAGTATAGGTGTGACAATAGCTAATATATATGATAATATACTTTAACAAAGAAATTCTTTCTGCAAAGTATAATCAAGCCACGCAATGTCAGTGTGCCAGGAAAAGGAGGTGGGGCATGCAAAGTTGGGGGCATTTCCAATTAGCATATTTACATATTCCAAGTTTCTTGATTGAAAGTAAGTGTTAAATCATTCATTCATTCATTCATTCATTCATTCATTCATTCATTCATTCTCTTCCGTTTTATCCCGCTAGTCGGGGTCATTGGGGGGCTGGCACCAATCCCAGCGTCATCGGGCGAAGGCGGGGTACACCATGGACAGGTCGCCAGTCCATCGCATGGCCAACACTCACTCACGCACACATTCACACCTACGGGCAATTT
>JAOVVH010000059.1:20185811-20196451 GCA_028566435.1 Scorpiodoras heckelii | reverse complement strand
GAAAATGATAGGAACAGTGCTGACAATCCTCAAACAAAAAAATCCCACGAAATTAAAAAACTGCGTACTTTATGAAACACCCTGTATATGAATTATTGGGAGGTTTGTATGTATGCATCATGTGCCAGCTAATATATGTCAAACTTCATCATGCCCCACAGCTTCAGACATGAAAGAAGTTCATGGCAGACAGGAGCCAGTAGTCAACCAAGAGATAGAGAGTGAGCATGTAAACAAATGGTAATAAGAGAGTGAAAGAATTCTGTATTGACTTATAAAAGAAAAAAGGATCGAGAATTGATGGATTTTAGATTTTTTGTTGGTGATATGTTAGGCATTTATTTGTACTTGATTTTAGAGAGAAACTAGTGATTCAGCCAGTTTATCTTTTATTGTGACTTGCACGGTTATACATGACCAGGACATCTGTTCTCCCTGGTGTGTATATAGAGAATGTATGTGTATACAGTAGATTTGCTCTGTGTTTTGACCTAGTGTGCTATCCAGCTCCAGCCGGACATGCTGGAGAACAAAATACACAAAGAACACAAACCGGTTAATAGACATACACTATATAGACAAAGGTAATCGGAGACCTACACATTACATCTACAGGAGCTTTTATGAAACTCCTTTCTAAATCCATTAGACATTAATATGGAGTTGGTGCCCCTTTGCAGCTCTAACACCTTCCACTCTTCTGAGAAGCTTTCTATAAGATTTTGCAGTGAGTCTGTGGAAGTTTTTGCCCATTCATGCAGAAGAGCATTTGTGAGGTGAGACACAGATGTAGGAGAAGAGAGCCTGGATCACAATCTCCATTCTGTTTCATCCAAAAGATGACCGATGAGGGTGAGATCAGGGCTCAGTCAAGTTCTTCCACACTAAAGTCACCTAGCTGTGCCTTTATGGACCTTGATTTGTACACTGGGGCACAGTCATGCAGGAACAGAAAATGGCCTTACCCAATCTGTTCCCACAAAGCTGGAAGCATACAATGGTCCAAAATGTCTTGTCCAATTGTCTCCAGAGTCCAGTGGCTACATGCTTTATACCACTCCACCAGACACTTGGCATTGTGCTTGGTGATACAAGACTTGCATGCCGCTGCTCGTTCATGGAAATCCATGCCATGAAGCATCCAGTGCACAGCTTTTGTGCTGATCTGAATGCCAGAGGAGTCTTGGTACTCTGCAGTTACCGAGACAGCAGAGCGTTGGTGACTTTTATGCACTCTGTGCCTCAGCACTCAGCAACCCTGCTGGTAACTTTACGTAGTCTGCCACTTCATGGCTGAGATTCTGTGGTTCCTAAACGCTTCCACATTTCAATAATACCACTCACAGTTGAGTAAGGAATATCTATGAGTGAAGAAATTTCATGAACTGACTTGTTGCTATAGTGGCATCCTATTACAGTACCACACTCAATTTCAGTGAGCTCTTTAGAATGACCCATTCTTTTATAAATGTTTGTAAAGGCAGACTGCATGGCTAGGTGCTTGATTCTATACATCTGTGGCAACGGGACTCCATGAAACACCTGAATTCATTGATTAAGAGGTGTGTCTGAATACTTTTGTCTATATAGTGTAAGTACATACATGGGAAATAAACAGACATGATAGTTGCATTGTCTAAACTTTATTTTGGCTAGTTAGGGTTTGTCGAGTAGTTTGGAGATGTGCAGAGTATCTCAGATTAATATAAATATGAGCAATCATAGTGGCAGACCATGAGATTACAGAACCCATGATAAGAAATGTTTGCAGAAAGAATTTTATAGGAAAGTTATGTAACTAGAGGTTGCCTAACTTCCTCCATGTAAATCCTCAAAGCAGTAATAAAGATATTTTATACAGTCCTCACTCTTGGACTGGATACATGTATGTGTTAGTTTAATTTTAGACACTGAATAATGTATTTTTTAATAAATAACTGAATAATAAAATGGTACTTATATACTAGATAATCCATAGATAAATTCAGAGACCACTGGAACCTGTGGCACATTAGATATGTTGATTATCTTTTCTCATAATTTACAGGGAAGTCTGGACAACATGAGCATCATCATCATCTGCTTCAGTGGATCTCCACGAGTGACGCCTGAAGCACTGCAACGGGAGGCAGAGCTGGAACAACTCATCGACCTTAAAGTAAAAGGTTATTTTCTTATTCTGTACTAGAAAGCCCTACACATGCACATCATAACAAAACACTCAGCATCTCCAGCTAGTGTCTCAAATCTCAAACATCTTTTTACAATGCTGTATACAGAGATCATTCAAGTGATCAGATCTAAAAATGAGGAGCCTGATCTGCTCCATGTGATGAAGTTTCTGTCAAGTGAAAACATCCCTGGACTTCCACCAGGGGGTGGCATCACTAGCAAGTGAGTGAAACAGGGGTATCTATATTATGAAATATGCATGAACACCTAATGGATGATTCTAAATGATTAGTTTATTTATTGCCTCCTTTTTTCTCCTTCACAGAAGAGACTGCATAATTGCTGCATACCAGAAATATTCAGCAGCTTTCCGAACTGTTTGAGCCAGTGGTATGCCCCAAACTGACTAATAATTTCACACATACTTGGACTACTCTGAAATGAGCCAAGCCCTGAAAATGCTGTGTATAGAATATATTCAATTCCTGTTTGTTTTATGAAATGGTTTATTACTTGTATGATAATATTGCTATGGTATAGAGAACAAATTAACCAAGGCACCAATAGCATGCTACATTTAGAGAAAGAAAAAATCCCACAAGGAAAACAAAAAAATGCTTTGTGCATGTGTGTTGTGCAGTCAATTAATTCCCGATATGCTGCAGATAACCTTTTTTTTGTTTGTTTTTTTGTTTTTTTTACAAACAAATATCTCTTACTTTAATTATTATGTTATTTCTTTTCTTCACCCTAGGATATTGGCAGCTCTGAGGATTCTTACTAGTGGTGGTTGCCTTGGAAACTAAATCAGAAGCCTCACTTTTACATAGCAACAGTCTCTATCATGGGAAGCATGACTGATGAACTTTAAAGCATTCAAAGAAAATACTGTTAACCAATCCACAGGAAACAATTCAGTTTTCAGCAGGGTAATAGACATTTCACGATTTAGCTGAAGTGACTGTGAGTCCATGATTATGCATGATTCTGCCTACAGCAAACAGAATCTCTATAAGACAGATATTATTATAAATATTAAAATAAAGTATAAACAGTCCCATGTGTACTGTACATGATGGTGAAGACATTGTACAGAATTTCTCAGCCATTCTGCACTGATATGCACAAACAAACAAAATGACAAGTGGATTATAAAACTTCACAGTGTGATACAAGAAATCAAGATCTTGAAATCAGTTCATGTTTATAGTGCATGTTATTTATATGCCACTCAATGCATATGACAAGTTTTACAATAAAATGTTGCTCAAAAGCATTAACGATATGTAAAATTAGGGGGAAAAAAACAGTTTTGACCTAATTAAGGGTCAAAACATTATTACTTTACATCTTAAAATTACATAATTGTCATGCAGAACCTTAGAATTTAAAGGTTTCATGTATATATACATGTATATTTACAGCATGTGTTATCTATCATAGAATTGCCTAGGCAATTGTCAACTTTTTTGTTTTTATGTTTTAAAGTCACGGTATATTAATTGTAGTTTAAAATACAAAACAGAGTAGATACACATAGTAATTATACGCCTATTGTCACCTATACACTTATAGTCAGCTGTACTGAAATGACTCCATAGACCCCATGTGATCAACACACAAATCACATTCTGAATTATTTGTTCTTAATAAATGTATTTCATGTACTTGACTCTTTTAATTTGCTGCCTTACTAAGCGTCTTACATGTGATTTTGCAAAGAAGTATTTTAAAAGGCCAATGCTACTTTTTCATCACTTTAGAGTACACTACATCTAAAGCACTAGTTTGCACACTGCAGCTAAGACTGCCTAATATCTAGAACCACTGGTCTAAAAGTGTCAACAGAGATAATTCCTATAGCCTATCTGTTTGCTAATTGTGAGGTATTTTGAGCAGAGCTGGTTTATTCTTAGGCAAAAAGCACCCCCAATAATGTGATATGTCATTAGCTTGTAATCTACTTACCTGCAATCTGATTATAGTGTATTAATTTTTTAGATTAATTGCATACATCTTATATACACTGAAGGACCAGAAAAACTGGTACTGAAGCCTATGCAGAATACATAGCAACACGACCAGTCCATGTCTGTCACACTTTGCCTATAGCACGGGTAGTGACCGTCACAGGTCTGTGAGTCTTTTCCAAAAAGGACTATGGCAGACAAAATAGCACATTCAGTGCAAGAGTGTTTATTTGTGCCCAGTGACAAAATAAAGAAAATGCAGAAGATCCAGTAACGAAAAAGATATATACAAAATATACACAAGAGGGGTTTCAGACAACACAAAACTGCCACTCTTGGCAAGCACTCTTAATATGAGTATGAAATAAAGTCGGTGATCTACAATATCACCCAGTCACTCACACACTCTCTCAGCCAGTAAAGACTAACCCCTTTTATAGCCTTACACCAGCAGTTAAACAGCATAAGACCAAAGTTTGCTGGGGGGGGACAAAATAAATGATTATACCCACATCTATCTACCTTATATACCTACAAAGTCAAAGAGTTCAACACAAATCATCAGCATAATACAGGGGAAGGACAAACAATGAAATATCAAAAAACAGAGAGACAGGAACCATTTAAAGATTTATAATCCACCCCTCTTGAGATGGACCAGTCCACAAGGTCCCTACTGGGCATGCCCCAGCTTGTCAGCGGACCTATAAAAACCCCAGGCAAAGCCACTAGGACTCTTTTCCCTCCCAGAAACCAGCAGATGTCCCATGTAAGTAGGAATAAGCAAAATATGTTTATAGAGGAAGTGCCTGTGCCTGCTTAGCAAACCCTGCTATGAAATGATAAACTGAAAATTACAATTGGTTAAATGACCAAGCTAGCAGGTAACTGAAATGGAGCTATTTTCTAAAGAGTGGGGAGCACTAAACAGGGGCAGAACGGTTTTAGCAGTTTGGGGATTGACAAAAGGATATCAAGTTAGGTCTGGGTAAACTGGTAGAGCTGTTCTGTCACGTCATCCACCACCTCTCCTGGATTGCCAAAGTGGGGCAATCGTGACAGGAACTCTGCTGGGAGATTTTGGGTTCCTTTCCTGTGCCGTAGACAAAATACAAAGGGCTGTAGGGCAAGGTACCATCTTGTAATTCTTGAGTTATGGTCCTT
Organism: Scorpiodoras heckelii; assembly: GCA_028566435.1. Classification (NCBI taxonomy): domain Eukaryota; kingdom Metazoa; phylum Chordata; class Actinopteri; order Siluriformes; family Doradidae; genus Scorpiodoras; species Scorpiodoras heckelii. Next base: position 20,191,145 of record JAOVVH010000059.1, on the reverse strand, counting down.
CATAGTGTTTATCCATATAAGGGCCTTGTGGTCTGTTTCTAACAAGAACTCCCTACCAAGAAGGTAGTCCCGGAGACTCTAAGGCCCACTTGATAGCAAGAGCTTTCTTCTCTACTGTGGAATACCTTGTCTCCCTAGGCAGTAGTTTGCAACTGAGGTACACTACAGGTCGCTCTTCACCCTCAGTACCTTGGATCAGGACAGCGCCGACTCCCACCGCTGAAGCATCAACCTGTACCTTAAAAGGCTTGCCGAAATCTGGACAGATTAGTACAGGTTCTGAACATAGCATATCCTTAAGGGCCTGGAAATCCTTCCCACAATCTTCTGTCCAACATACTGGATTCTTTGATTATTTCAGTCAATGGAGCAGCAAGGGTGGCAAACTGAGGGATAAAGCATCTATGCCAGCCAACTAGACCAAGGAAAGATCGCACCTGTTTCTTTTTGTGTGTTTGTGGGGTATTTCTGATAGCCTCCACTTTATCCTTTTGGGGGTAGATCAATCCTCTTCCCAGTTGATAGCCTAGGTATCGTACCTGTCTGACCCCATTCACACTTTTCAACATTAACAGAACAGACTCAATATGCCGAAGGTGGTCCTCCCAACTGGGGCTGAAAATGACCACATAATCCAGGTATGCAGCAGAGAAAGCTTCAGACCCATGCAAGACATGATCCATCAGGCGTTGAAAGGTTGCGGGGGCTCCATGAAGTCCAAACGGCATTAAAGTGAACTGTAACAGACCTATGGGAGTTCTGAAGGCTGTGTACTCCCGTCACTCACTTGCTAACGGAACCTGCCAGTAATCCTTACCAAGGTCAAGGGTTGTGATATACTGGGCATGCCCAAGCCTCTGCAGAAGTTCATCAATTCTTGGCATTGGGTATGCATTAAACTTGGACACTGCATTTATCTTTCTCAAGTCACAGTGATCCGTCTGGTTTTGGAACATTGACAACTGTGCTGCACCATTCACTTTCTGAGGGTTCAATGACACCCAGATTCAGCATGGTGCGATTCTCTGCCTTAAGAGGTTCCACCAGTCTCTCAGGTATATGGTTGGGCCTCTGTTGGATTGGAGTGTCATCCTTGAGATGAATGACATGCTGTACCATGGTTGTTCAACCAGGTTTGGACTGAAACACAGAGGGACAATGTTTGAAAACAAGATCCAAATATTCTTGTTGGTGTGGGGTCAGGTGTTCCACCTTCAGGGTAGAGGACGCATGCCAGGGTCTCAGTTCATCTGCAACATTCTCACCCTCTCCTTCTACCTGCTGGACCATCAGCATCAACTTTGGGTTTTGTCACTCCTTCCACTCCTTCATGAGATTCACATGGTACACTTGTGATATCTTGCCCTTTTCGGGATGAAAGACTTCATATGTCACTGGCCTTGCTTTCTCAAAACCTCAAATGGGCCCTGCCATTTAGATAGGAGCTTTTGTAGAGGTTGGTAGTAGCAATAGGACCTTCTGACCTGGCTGGAACACTCTCAGGCGAGCCTTTTGATCATACCAACACTTTTGTTTTTGTTGGGATGTTTCCAGATGTAAACGAGCCTCTTCCCGGTAAGACTCAAGGTGCTCCCTCATCTGCAAAACAAAACTCACAATGCCCTCTGTTCGTTCATTTTGAGGCTTGTTCTCCCACTGATGTCATAGCAGGTCCAGGGGCCCTTGTACTGACCAGCCATACAGAAGCATGAATGGCGAAAATCCAGTCGATGTTTGTGGTACCTCACAATATGCAAAGAGCAGAAACGGTAAACACTTATCCCAATCTTTCCCTGTGTCTGACACAAACTTCCTCAGCATGGATTTGAGGGTTTGGTTGAACCTTTCAACTAGACCATCAGTTTGGGGATAAGGCGTGGTGCGTATACCAGTAATCCCTAGGTGTTGGTACAACTGGGACATCAGCCGGGATGTGAAGTTTTTGCCTTGGTCTGTAAGGATTTCATCTGGAAAACCAACTCTTGCAAACAGGTGAACAAGTGCTTGAATAATTTTGGGGCTGGTAATGGACCGTAAAGGAACTGCTTCAGAGAACCTGGTGGTATAGTCACAGATAACCAGAATGTATTGAAACCCAGAGCTACTTTTCTCCAGAGGACCTACAATGTCCTTTGCAATACGCCTAAAGGGAGTAGAGATAATAGGCATACTTTGAAGAGGGGCTCTGTCTGAGTGACATATGTGACTAGTTTTCTGGCATTCTGGGCAAGATCTACAATAATCTTTGACATCTGCATACATTGAAGTCCAGTAAAACTGATGACTAACCCTGGGGTAAGTTTTCTGTTGACCCAGGTGACCTGACCTTGGTATGGTGTGTGCAAGGCTTAGAACAAGAGGTCTACATTTAGAGGGTACAACCAAACAGTTATCTGGGGAATCTACTAGGTAAAGGATACCCTACTCAATTATGTACCGGTACCTATCCTTATAACCTAATACCCCCTTATCTTCCTCCCTGTCTTTCACTTGTGCAAATAAAGATTTAAGGGAAGCATCTTCTCTCTGAAGTACTCCTATGTTCTCTGGTATTTTCCAAAGCCCTGTGACAAGGTTACTGAGATCTGGTGAACATGCTGGTGAGCCTAGTGCCTTCACTAGATGGTGGTTTTGTCTAGTCTTACTTGGTCCCTTCCTACCGACCTCAAAAAGAGTGTCTGTAACTGAAGGTAATAGTTCCAGACCGGCTTTAGTGTGGGATTGAGTCACTACAGGACAAACAAGTTTAATTGCAGGTTGAACATCCCCAAGTAGGTCATTTAAGACTGGCAAGTGCCTTCCCAATACAGTGTCTTTTGGTAAAGTATCAACAATCCCTACCTACACAAGAAATATCTCATCATGTACAGCAAGCATGACATCAGCAGTTGGGTACATTTTTACATCACCATGTACACATAGAATATTGGTCAGTCTAAAAAAGTCTATATGGTTTGAGGGCACAAAGTCCATTTTAATCAAAGAAACTGCCCTCCCAGTGTCCACCATGGCCTGCAAAGGTTGTCCATTCATAACTACAGTCAGTTCAATTAAGTTATTGGTTGTATTGTCTGTGTGACTTGGAGCTTGACTGGTCACAAAGCCTCCTACCACCACTGCAGATATATCCCCTTCTCATGGGACATAACATAGAAAGTTTTGGCTTTTTTTAGAGGGCATACAGAGGCTTTATGGCTCTGCTGGCCACAATAGAAACAAACAAGCGTACCTTTTCATGGAGGTGCATCCTTCCAGCCATCCTCTGACACCCCGGGCTGATCCTGGCCTTGCTCTGGCAGAGAAGAAGTTCCATGACTTCTGGTGATCCTTGGTTCTCATGGTAAGGCTGCTGAAGGACGGACCCCTCCATGACAAGCATTCAGGTACTGTTGGGCCAGTTGTGCTGCTTCCAGTCCATTCACGGGCTCATGCTCCTGGACCCATGTGCGGATGTCTCCCGGCAGAACTCACAGCAGCTGTTCAAGTATAACAGTCTCCCCAATCTGCTCCTTGCTGCATGTCTCAGGTTTCATCCAGCAGCGATAGAGGCCTTTTAGCTGATGATAGGTTTCTTTTGGTGTTTACCCAGCTGGTACTGTTGTCCCTCTGAATCTTCGGCGATAGTTTTCAGCAGAGACGTCAAATTTTTCCAAGAGTGAGATCCCATTGCTGCCACCATCTGTCACACTTTGCCTATAGTGTGGGTAGTGACCATCACAGGTCTGTGAGTCTTGTACAAAAAGGACTATGGCAGACAAAATAGCACATTCAGTGCAAGCGTGTTTATTTGTGCCCAGTGACAAAATAAAGAAAATGCAGAAGATCCAGTAACGAAAAAGATATATACAAAATATGCATAAGAGGAGTTTCAGACAACACAAAACTGCTACTCTTGACAACCACTTTTAATATGCATATGAAATAAAGTCTGTGACCTACAATATCACTCAGTTACTCACACACTCTCTCAGCCAGTAAAGACTAACCCCTTTTATAGCCTTACACCAGCAGTTAAACAGCATAAGACCAAAGTATTCTAGAGTGAGGGGGGGACAAACACAAAATAAATGATTATACCCACACATATCTACCTTATATACCTACAAAGTCAAAGAGTTCAACACAAATCATCAGCATAATACTGAATGAAATATCAAATAGAAAGACAGAAACCATTTAAAGATTGATAATCCCCCCCTTTGAGATGGACCAGTCCACAAGGTCCCTACTGGGCATGCCCCAACTTATCAGCGGACCTATAAAAACCAAGGCAAAAGCCCTAGGACTCTTTTCCCTCCCAGAAACCAGCAGATGTCCCATGTAAGTAGGAATGAGCAAAGTATGTCTATAGAGCAAGTGCCTGTGCCTGCTTAGCAAACCCTGCTATGAAATGATTAACTGAAAATTTGTGTTAAATGACCAAGCTAGCAGGTAACTGAAATGGAGCTATTTACTAAAAAGTAGGGAACACTAAACAGGGGTAAAACGGTTTTAGCAGTTTGGGGATTTTGACAAAAGGAAATCAAGTTAGGTCTGGGTAAACTGGTTGAGCTGTTCTGTCACAATGTCATTGGTTGCATCCACCAGTGTGTATATAAAGCACTAGACATCTATAGACGCTTCTACACTTGTTTCTGCTGTGAGAATGGCAATTTTCAACATGGTTTAATAGTTGGAGCTCATGAGATGGATCATAGCATTTCAGAGGTAGTAGCAAAGTTTGGATTTTCACATATGAGCATTTCAAGGGTGTACCATGACTATAAGAATTCCGGCAAAACCTCGAACTTAGAAGAGCTTTGTAGCCGTAAAAAAAGACTCTGGGTGAACGTGACCAGCGTCGGCATGCAACACTGCCTCAAGTAACACTGGACTGTGCAACATTCCATCCAAGATCCCTTGGGGGACCTACCAAGCATTAACTGGTATACCAGTTTTTCTGGTACTCCAGTGTACATACCCTACAGATATGCAGGAAAAAAAGCAAAACGAATGATAATTAAAATAATACTTTACACATCACGCATGCATTAATAGAAATTTATACCAACACACGGCAAGCTTGCATACATTCAGTTCCCCATGTTTGACCAGCAGATTTTACTGTTTCATATTTACTTTATAAACATAAATATAAATTCCACAGAATGGGTTTTCATTTTTACTTCGACACATAGTTGGCACTTAACCTACATGGCTGTCTTCAACTATCAAAGGAAATACAAGCTGCATTCTGTAATTGTTAGTAAGTAAAAATAAGTACAGGGGTTGGACAATGAAACTGAAACACCTGTCATTTTAGTGTGGGAGGTTTCATGGCTAAATTGGACCAGC
>JAOVVH010000059.1:20067006-20086307 GCA_028566435.1 Scorpiodoras heckelii | reverse complement strand
AAAGTGGTCTGTTATGTAATGTGTTGTTTTCATTACTGACATACAAACATTTTTGTGTAACATTAAATTTTTTGTTGTAAAAGTAACATTTGGAAATATAAAATCTTTTTGTACTGACTCAATAATGCAGAACTAAAAAATCACCAATAACAAAATTTGTACCTAAAAACAATAGGGTGCCTAAGACTTTTGCACAGGACTGTACATAAAAATTGTTAATATTTTCCTGGTCAGGGTTAATCCAGAGAGGGTATGAGGGATGAATTCACCCTGGACACCATACACACACTGACACACTGAATTTAGAGTTCAGTATATCTACCAACGCATAGTGCCTGTATGGAATTTCTGTGCATGTTGTATGCAAAATGTAATTTGTATTAACTAATTAATTCATGACAGATCTATGAAAATTACTACAGATTACAGAAACATATATGAACTTACATGTTCATTCCAAGCTTATTGTTCAGTTATACATTTTAAATTGTGTTATTCAGTAACTGCAGTGAAAGTGTAATTAAAGTGACAAATGGCAGGAAATGCCGGCACCAAAAGTATGGTTTCTTCTAGCACCCAAGTTGTTTCCCTGTATATAATTTATACTCAGTCCTATTATGAGAAGCTGTTTCACAGCACACTGTTTTTTTTTGTTGTTTAGGCCCTCAAGGTGCACTTTTTGAGCACTCTGTTGAGACTCCATTAGTCAAAGCAGAGCCTCTGAGAGACCTTAGGTGAGTGTGTGACAACTGGCTGAACTTGGAGCAACCTTTAGGTTTTGCACATGAGAAAATCTGTTGAAAGTAGGAGGAAAAAATATATTTGCTATTTTCCCAGTGAAAAGTAGCTGGGGTTTTGAACAGTTTATTTAGAATAATGTTAATTGGGGTTCCCAGCAGGGTAATAGTCATTTGTTTTGGATGATGACTAAGAGCTGTCATGAGTCATCTGGAAGTGATCTATAGCTACAGATGGATTTTTTTTCTGTAAAAGCATTGCTAAACCAATCGCATTAATAAATGACAGCTAATGATCAGTGTGTAAGATTCTAATATGCCAGTTTCCGTTAATTATCATTAGTTTTATCATTGGTAGGCATTTAGATCCATGAAAAGCAATATTCACATAGTCACTCTCTATCTGCCATGAATAGATTACTGATATATGGCGTATTCTTGCTATGTATTCAGTGACTTGATGCCACCTTGTGTTCTAAACTTGCATTAATATGTCCTCTAATGTCTGATGTTTCTCAAAGGTTGGAGTCTCCAACCCGGTTTTTGAGCATGGAAGCCCCCAAAGGTGTTCATATCAAAGCCTTGGCAGGGAACATAGATGCTGAATCAAGTCTGGATGTGATTTTGCACTCAACTGAGGGTCTTGTAAGTGCACAGCTGCAACACTCATGCATTTTACACATATTAATTAATCTTGCTGTTAAATAATTCAAATAATTTGTTATACTCATATATATTCTTTAATCAGCACAATCTGATTAAGTATTATTTGGTATACTTTTACAACAATAATAAATGGATGAGGGTGTGTGTGTGTGTGTGTGTAGCTGTGGACCATGTTTCTATATCTTTGTACCGACCAGATTTTGCTGTTCCCCATAAGTAGAGTGTTTTGTTGTAGCTTTTAATAATAATAGAGAGAGAGAGAGAGAGATTGAGAAATAAAGAAATATAAGAGCCAAAAGGTTGCCTTTTCATTACTGAGGTTAAGGTTAAGGTTAGGGTTAGGCATAGCATTAATTAGCTGCATAAATAATTACACAGATCAGGCATAACCTTATGACCACCTCCTTTTTTCTACACTCATTGTCCATTTCCACTTACCAAGTGCACTTTGTAGTTCTACAATTACAGACTGTAGTCCATCTGTTTCTCTACATACTTTGTTAGACCCCTTTACTCTGTTCTCTAATGGTCAGGACCCCCACAGGACCACCACATATCAGGTACTATTTGGGTGGTGGATCATTCTCAGTACTGCAGTGACACTCATGTGGTGGTGGTGTTAGTGTGTGTTGTACTGGTGTGAGTGGATGAGACACAACAGTGCTGCTGAAGTTTTTAACAAAATTAAAAACTTCTATTTCTTTTTAAAATTAGTCTTAGCCTCAGATCAAGTGTGCAACCTAATTGGCACAACAATAGTAATGTAACAATATAATTAGGGAGTGGTGGCTTAGTGGACTGTGTTACTGATCAGAAGGTTAAGAGTTCAAATTCTGGCATGGTCAACCTGTCAACATCGAGTTATTAAACAAGGCTCTTAGCACTGTCTGCTCCAGAGGTGCAATCCCATAACATCCTAGGTCTGACTCCAGCTTTCTAAGAAGCTGGGATATGCAAGAATTTTTTTTTTATGTATGTCTGTCGACTATTTTGCTTTTATGACAGTGTACACTCGAGCTGGCATGAACTCCGCAAGTTTGTGCAAAACCTTATGATCCATTTTAGATCAAATCCAACCGAGTATCTTCTGAACAAGAAGAGATTAGGCTTGAGGAAAATCTGACCTTCTGTACAAAGTTGTTAACCATCGGTGGTTAACTGGTCAATATCATCAATTTGCTTACCTTTAAATAGATTGAAATATTTCAGAATATTGAAACCTTTTGTTTATTTCCATTATATCTGAGAGACCTTTTAAATCTTCAGTAAGATGGAAAAAATTCTCCATCATCCTCATTGTTTTCGTCATGCTTTCACATATGCTGCAGCTGGTTTTAGATGCTGAGACCATTCGTCTTCCCAAGTTACCCGAGGGTGAAGCAGGATCACCAGGTGACTCTCAGGGGATGTACAACATGTTTGAAGTGTGTGTGTGCCCCAGTGGCAAGCTGTTCCTCTCCAGAGCTGGGCTCTCCTCTACCTGCAGTGAGAGCCAAGAGTGCTGAAGACCACATCATCTGTAGACTGATATTCATCTTATAAAGATTTGGGTGGAGATCTCCTGTTGAATCTCCTGCAGAAGTCTCTTGTTGCAGAATTCTCAGATGGAGTGCAAAAGCACAATTTTGTTATTACAGTGACTTCACAGAAAACAAGGGGAAGCACATCATTCTCAGGTAGTGAGAGTTTCACCCTGACTATATTATGTACCTGGAATACATCTGTTTCAAAGTCACCAGTATTTGCAATACCATTGTTTGAGTGGTAATTATCTTTCACTTTTATTTTTTTATAACTGTATTTTTTCACTTTTACCAACCTAGGCTGGGCAAAAAGGGGCTGTTCACCAGCGTACATCCTATGCAATATGATATAGTGCAATACACAGAACCTGTTTAGGAAATATGATTATTGTTAAATTAAAAATAACAACAAAGCTAAGAATCTATCCAGCTTGCTTTTTTTTAAAATTAGGTTTAAAAATTAGATTTCATAATATGGACCTAATGCAATATAATATAATTCTAAATATCAAACATGATTTTACAGCAAAATTAATTAAGCAGAATTGAGATTTAAATAAACTAATGTCAGTAAAATTGCTTTAGCAAAAATGAAGATGGTCCAAGTCAATCCAGCCACAACATTTTTGGTCTTTTTTTTGATTGCGTAGTCTTTGATGTGTTTATGTGAGGGACTGATATTTGGGTGTCATTTGAGTATCAAAAACATGTGATTTTTTTTTTTGTGTGTGTGTGTTAATAAAATATTCGATCCTTCATCCTGGTTGACTCTCAACACTTTATGCATTTTGCTCTATAATGGTTACATGTAAAATGCACAAATTGGGGGGAAATGGCTTTATTTTTAATTTGTTACATAGATTATTGACTATATAAATAATTTTAAATGACAAGCATGTGACCAACAACGTGTAAGTAATTACAGTAATTGCAAGTAAAACACAGTATAAGTTTTATTCTATTTACCATCATGCTTTCCTACTTTTCATTAAGGAGATATTGTTACAGATAGGCCTACATCAACAAATACTGACACCAATGTCTTTGTAGACTAAGAACTAAGCATAAACAAATAGTTGTTGTCATTACATCAAATCATATGATGACAGTATGATAAAATCGTGAACTTAGTATTATAATGTTCTATTTAGTTTAAGATTATTCATTCATTCATTATCTTCCGCTTCATCCCGCTAGTCGGGGTCACGGGGAGGGCTGGAGCTAATTCCAGCGTCATCGGGCGAAGGCGGGGTACACCATGGACAGGTCGCCATTCCATCGCATGGCCAACACACAATCACGCACACATTCACACCTACGGGCAATTTAGAGTGATCGATCAACCTAACATGCATGTCTTTGGACTGTGGGAGGAAACCGGAGTACCCGGAGGAAACCCACACAAGCACTGGGAGAACATGCAAACTCCACACAGGATGGCCCGGACCGGGAATCGGACCCGGATCGTCTTGCTGTGAGGCGACAGTGCTAACCACTACACCACCGTGCCGCCCCTAGTTTAAGATTATATGACATAGAATATGTGAATACTTGGGTCACAAAATGTCTTTGAAAATGGTATTTTGCCACTTAAAATCTAAATACCCTTTTAGAAGCTCAGAGAACCTTTAAGGGCTCCTCCAGAGGAACAATCGAGTAACCTTTAAGAGTTAAGAATTATGGGTATCCTTCAAATTTTATGAACAAAAAAACCCCCCACTTACTTACAAAAACCAATTAGTTCACTGAGTTATAAATAATGACACATCCACAAGCTACACTTTTTGTCTAAGAAAGTGTTGTACTGGATTCTCTGGTTAAGTGTGGGTTTTCAGCACTTTTAAGGACAATGATTCAAACATGACCACAGATATAAGATGTTATCTAGCTTTTTATTCAGTACTGGCAGTAATCTCCAGAAGGCATTGTAGCTTTCCCTTTTTTAATGACCAAACTATTATTTTTTGAGAGTTCTACATTTGTTGGTATGTATTAGCTCTGGATTTACCAGTTATCCATGTAAATTGTGGAGCAATCAAAGAATCAACACTAATTTAATGAGCCATTCACATTTTTATGTTACATCTGTTACATGGCTTAATCTGGGAGACAAGCACATGTTACTGGGAGGATCATTTGGGTAGTAAAGCTGACAGTTCAGAAACTTTAAGCCTAATAAACTTGTCCTATTTGGGAGATATAAAAAAAGTTGCCATCAATCCTGCATGACAGTAGACACACACAGGGTGCTTTTACAGTGGTCTCTATGATTTCAAACACACAAAGCTACAACACATGAAATAGGTATGAATGCAAGAAATAAAAAGAGAACGTCAACAAAATGCAAGTGCTGTATCCAGTGTTTTAGTAACCATGGTCTTTCATGAAGCCCAGAACAAAATATAGCTTCAATCATAAACAAAAGATAACTTTCTAGATTTATTTTATGGTTGTTTCACAGTGAGAGGGTGAACAGCAATGCATACAGACTACAGTGTATTGCAAAGAAAGAAAGTAACTATAATTCCCTAATCCATTACCAAAATCCTTTCATGATTTTAAAGTGCATATTGGAAACATCATACAGGTTGCTACTTGTAACCAGCACAGGAGGGTATATTGGGAAGTAGATCTTTCCATCAGAACACACTTGTCCTTGGCAGCAAATACAATGTATTGTAGTTGAAGCAGTTTTATTTACATCATGAAACCATATTCTCTTACTATTTACTAACTGGCTAATAAAGTAATCGTCATGTATAGCTGGAATAGGTCCCTACACTAAACCCGGTAGGACTGTATTAAGGTAATCTTCAGATGTACAAAAGAAAATGTAAAGCATTTATTCTCTTCTGTATGTTTATTAAAGGCTATGGCTAACCAAATTTTCACTGTTAAAAAACAAAACAAAACATGAGATCACTAATGAAGGTTGACAAAGACAAAGATGTTGAAAAAGTATTGGAATGCAGGAATCTGACAATACCATGATATAACACTGGAATATAAAAAATACAGAGAGACAAGTCAGAAGGTTTTTTTTTCCCATAACCATAGAAGAAGGGACTAACAGAGTAGGTTATGTTATTCTGGTTAAAAAGTTAATGTTTGGTGTAATTTTGTACTGGAGAAAAATTTCTCTCTAAATTAAGAAATTCTTATATACATCTCTATGCACAATATGCTGATTTATACAGTATGTTGCATTCAAAAGCTAACAGCACTACAAGATATATGTATACATCTCCCAGAGTTCACAGGATAATTTGGACAGTTTTTGCATTTTTAATGCACCATTATTAAATTCTCAACACTCCATATGTAAAAAGTCTCTGCTTAACTAGATTTCAGTAATCACACGAGCGCTCTTTACTTAAAAGTGCAGTGCAAATGCATGCAGATTACAGGACATTACAGTCAACTGAATGACTGTGCCAAGAAAATACTTTTATATAAAACATGAAGTAAAAAAATCAGCAGATTATTTGTACATAAGATAAACACAACTTTATAGTAAAAAGAAAAATACTGTTTGCCTTTTAGCAGTATGTACACTTGCATGTCAAAAACCTTGACACTAAAAGTAAGTCAAAGAAACAAATACGTTCAGGCTCAGGCATCTGTCTGGACATATACAAGAAGACATATGCAATAACCATGGGGATTTAGCACCATTAATGGTACTGTGCGTAAATGTCAGATGGACAGACACGTTTGCTTGAAATAAGCAAAACAAATCCATTAAATCTTATTGCACAAGGCCACTACTTGTGTTGATTTTCTTGACGTAAAAATAGGGTCTTTTTCTGACGCATCATATTTTTTGCTGCACAAAGGCTTCTAGTTTCACAATGATTCGTGCTGTACATTCCATTACTCTCATTGCGACTTCTGAAGTGTACCTATCATTAGGAATCTGAGGAAAGGGCAAGAGGTCAGGATAGCGGGTTCTGAGGCTGTCAACACCATAACCTTCCAAGATGTTGACATCCTTAGCCAGTCCATTTAGCTGAGTATTGTACTCTTCTACCTTCTGTGCGAGTGCTGTGGGCTTCACATCTTTGTCTGATTTTCCTCTGACTGCATAGTCTGCTGCTATTAATGCTAGTTTGGTGGCCAGATAGCACTTGAAGCACACCCACTCATTTGCATTTTTATGAAGGTCATTTCTTGCAGCTGAAAAGTTTGCTCTTGCTTGCCTTAGCCATCTTCTTGCCTCCACAGGGTTTCCAACCGACTTAAAAGATGGTGGCACAAAGAAACGGCTAGAGCGTGATGCTCCAGAGTAGCTCGCAAACTGATCTCTAAAGTGGTGCCTTTCGAATTTATGACTTGTTGCTTCTTGGTTCCATGATGTGTAAAATCTTTGAAAAGAGAATTTTTCTGACTGGAAACGAGTGGATGATGCAGAGAAAGTTCTCCTTGATGTTCTGTCTGTGGTCTGCTCTGTATATGCTTGCTTCTCCATCCTGCTTATCTCATTTTGCAAGTGCTTGAAGACCTCTGTGGCAATATCAAGGTTTTCTGCATTTTTGTCTGGATGCCACTTAAGATACAACCTTCTAATTATCTTCTTTCTTTCAGTTTCAGGAAGTTTCCAAGCCTGTTCTACAACTGAAGTAACTTCTTTCAGAATTTCAGGCAATGCATTAAGCTTCATCTTTTTAGGCGACTTCGTTTTTGGTGGAGGTATGTGATTTTCCTTGCCAAGAAAAATAGGTGGTGCCATTTTGGAGCCTGTAGAGGAACTCTCTGATGGACTTGTTGGTGTTGCTGGTGCACCATCTCGAATGTTGGTGCTGTCATCTTGTCTAGAGAATTTATACAGATCAAGGGAGCTTACAATTTTGTATTCACTATATCCAATGTCAATTTGAAAGCATTTACCAAGAAAACCTGGGTTGTCATCCTCTTCTCTTTCTACTTCTTGAACAATAATGGCATATGTGTAGGTTGGCTGATAGGACCCTAATATATCTCCTCCCTCTGAGTCAACGAGGTATCCCACATACTCTCCAGGATAGAAAACATTCATTGGGTCCATTAGCAGTAAATGATGTATCTCTGCAGGTATTGGTGTCCCAGGTAGGGGAAGCTCAAGCTTTGAGGGCTCAGTTGAGTCATACTTTACACCAAGATTGTCTAGCTTTTCTGTGATTCTGTATATGTCATTGCAGCCTAGCATAGCAATAAGATAGGAAGTGTCAGAAATCAGATTGTCTGTAGCAGACTTGAGGGTCATTGCAAGAGCAAGAAGAAAATTGATATCTTTGCTATCTGAATGTTGAATGTAGAGATGGATAACTGATGTACCATATCGCTTCAAAAAGGCCAGAGTTTCACTCCGGCTGTGTGGAATAGGACTGCAGCCTTTAACTCGCAATGTTGTCTGTAGCTTCTCAAAACAAGACACCTTCAAGCCTTCACAAAGTGCTTTGCAGAGTCGTATGGCTTTTTCCTCATTTACCATGTATGCATTGTCATTCTCGTGCTTCATTATCCTTATAAGTCCCGTGATGAACTGCTCAGAGGAAAGCAGCAACTGAAGCCGACCCTGAAGTGAGCATAGGGCTCCAAACTGGCACATTTTCTGAGATTCTTCATCGAGCTGTTCCTCTAAGATACTACTCAAAAGTCTAGGCCTCAATTTCTGTGGAAGTAACATAATAAGCTTCGTGTGGAAAGCATGGTCTTTGCCTAGGTAGCACTGGCTCATGTCAACAAGCATTTGCACACCAACATTACCCTGTATTCTGCTCTTATAATGTGGTGCATCATCAAAGACTAAACTGTTTGACTTGGCAAGCCGACCATCATGACTTGGTAGATAAAATGTTAAATCTCTGAGACTCTCTAGATCTTTGCGAATCTGTACTGGCTCATTCTGGAGACTTCTGAAGAGTCCAGAAACTGCTCTTTTTACTGTTCTCATTTCATTTGGGTCAAGCTGCTTACCTTCCGAGCTTCTGTATATGCGACACAAAACTTCAACATATTGTTTCGTTGATACGATGTCCTCAGTGCCCATTAATTTGAACAACTGGTGAAAGGTACCAAGTTCAAGTGGAAGCTTGTACAAATATGGCTTGAAGTCTGATTCATTGTCCAGATTTATCACAACCTCTTCTGGTTTTAGAAGTTTCCAGCCCTCTTCAACCATAACAAATGCTACCCCTCGTAACTGATAACGGAAATCCTGTTTATCTGCATTAAGGAATTCATAGGTTCGTCTCAAGACTTTATTTCTTGTTTTGACTGTGTCGTCATCCACGTTTGTGATGCTGCAGACGTTTTTGCAGTTTATAATGACCTTCTCCAATGGTGGATCTGAATTTACATTTAACATGGTCAAAACCTGTTCAAGCTGCTCTTGGCCTGAAAGAGTACTTCCCTCTTGGTCTTTTATACTTGCTGGAGTAGCTTTCTCTGGTAGAATAGGACAAGATGTCCAAAGTAATTGCATGACATCAGTTTGTTTAAATTTTGGATTAACTTGAGACCCATTGAAACGAATTAGAGGAAGAGTGCCACTGATTTCTTGGTATTGAGGATGCAGTCTGACAAGTTCTGCTGGTGCACGTTCTGGACATAAAAATGGGATCATTGAGAGTTCTTTGAGAAATACGCCCTCAAACAGATCTGTTCTCTCATTGAAAATGTCATTTAAGAGAACATCAACTATGGTCTGAACCTTTTCCTTAGACCAGTTCTCTGCCTGTGCCTTGATGCTGATCTCTTTTGCAAACTGGAGAATTTGTTGTTGTGACACAATATATTTTAAACCTATCTTGCGTAGGAATGTAATCCATGAAGGCAGGAGTGAGGTTCCATTCTTTGGTTTCAATACTTGCTCAATTCGTTTGAAGAAGTCCACAGGGATGAAAGATTTTGGAGGAAGCATCACTTCAAACACTTTCACAGTTTGGTCAAAGAAGGCTTTGGCAGGTTTTAATCTGCCTGTTGAGTCAAAAATAAATGACAGATTTTCCAGTTTTTCATACAGTCGATCCTTTATGCAGCAGGCCTCTTCCATTGCCATTAGCCTCTCCTTCAGATAAATGAGATGTTGGATTTTGGCATCATGTGACAGAATGTCAAACTTTGGAAGGAGGTGTTTCAGATACACTTCCAGGTCATCAATTGGACTGCACCCAAGAAAGGTGTAGAGTTCTTTCAGCTGTGGATTGTCCGTGAGAAAGGTTGAGGATGTAGTGTTTGCCCATTTTTCCATGTCAATTGATGGAATGCTTTTGGTCAGAACATAACAAGCACCAAAGTTTGCAATGCTAATATGCTGCCCACTGACAGCTCTGTAACATGGGAGCAATTTCAGACTTTGTGCATCATCTTGACATAAATTGGACAAATTAGAGTTGAAGTACAACAAGAGTGCTTCACAGTCTTTTTCAGTCAAGCTCCCTGCTTTGAATGATGAGGCCAGAATCATGTACTCTAGCGATCTCAGGATGCTTGAAGGATTGTCTATATTTGCTGTGTACTGGGACAGTATAGGCAAGATGGGACTCTCTTTTGCACATAACTTGTTAACTGCTACTTGTAGGCATCCTGCTTTCATCAGGGTGTGGAAAACCTTTTCACTTTGTCCATTGGGGAAAATGGCAGCATACATTAGGCTTAAGGGTAGCAAAGCATCATGTTCTGGTACAGTTAACTTGTTGCTTGAAACCATAAACTTGATCGTTGGTAGTAAAGCCCAATCTTTAAGGGTCTCCATAGCTGTCTCAAATTTTGGCTTAACCTCTGTTAGTTCATCTTTGATGCAAATATTTTCAATGATGAAATGCCATGCACTTTTCAGCCAAGATTCACTTGCATAGTTTTCCCTCCACTTCACAGGTGTCCTGGTTCTGTACTCTCGAGGTAGAACAGATCCCAATAAATCTGCAAAGCTGCTTATGTCAAAAACCTTTGCCACTCCTGCTTTAAAGAGAATGTTGGAATATCTCATGTACAGTGTGTGCATGAACAGTTCTGCCCTGGAGGAGACAAGTTCATGATGGCTCGTTAGGAATTTTGGACGTTTTGTGTCAAACACTTGCAAGATGTTGTCCATAGTCAAAAGCAGTGGTAGCCCCTCAATTCTGATGTCATCCTCCTCTATATCTTTGAAGCAATAATCCACCAGCAGCTTCAGACTGTGGAATAGCTTATAATTAGACTGTTGCAGGCGACAGGGCAGTTTTCCAACTTGACAAGATGTGTCTGGGGAAGAAAAGGTCAACAGGAAGCATCGGACATCCTCAGGTGTCACATACCTGACCGGAATACCTGCATCTTCTAAGCAGAGGTAGAGGCTCGCGGTCTCATCACAGCTGTGGACTAAATTGAAGCCTACATCCAGAAGCATGGTCTTCAGCCTGTAGATATTTTCTGCCACAGATTTCCGTGTGGTAATATTGTACTCTGTGTTTTTCAGGTGCTGTAGCTCATCTTGTAGCAAATTGTCGAAGAACGCTCTGCCTTTAGTTGAAGTTGATGTGTTCACCCAGGAAATGTATATTGCTGAGTGCATAATATCAGTGTTATCCAAATGTGGTGCCCTAACAACAGGCAGAAGTCTTTTAAGGTCTAAATGAATGCAGTGATAGATTGCCTTTACCAAACAGTACCAGTCTGGTTGAATGTCCAGTCTGTTTACAGGGAAGAAAAACAAGAACTTCCGCAACATATCTTTGACTTGGTGAATTGGTGTGCCCTGTAGGATCGTCACTGTGGGATCATGCCCAGGGAACAGACGACGTTTCAGCTGAATTAACAGCTCAACGTAAGCAGGGGCTATTAATGCAGTCATGAGATTATTGTTCCAGTCACTCCTTACACCAACTCCATTGTCATCCCTCCACAGGTTTCGTCTGGCAGAATCCAAGGCAAAATGCCCATTCACATGAAAAGGCAAGCCCGTCTCCAGTGAAAGAGGAAGAAAACAGAAGGCTCTGTGGGCCTTTTTGTAATTGTGACTAGTACAAGCTGCCACTCCACCCCGAGGAAAGAGAGTTATGTCCTCATTTTTGTGTGCAGACACTACACTTTTTGAAACTTTTTCCATATCAGAAAATCCCGATCTGTTGCATACCAGCCAGGTTGTCGAGTTCCCATCTGAGTCTTCAATAACCATTGTGTATGTTATTTGTTGTACTGGGATTTGGTTCAGTTGCTTTTTCTTTATCACACTGTCCACTACACTGGCATGAAACTGTTTACGTTTCACACGATCACCATCTGTTATTTTTGCAGTGACAGAATACAGCGTTTTCAGTTCTCCTGTCTGATATTCTACTTCACATATTGAAATTTTTTCCATGTGGTTCAAAAACATGAGTAATTCTGCGCCATCTGCTCGGAGTTTGTCCAAAAGATTTTGTACCATTCTGTCTGAAGCAGGTACTGAGCTAATCTCTGAAATCTTTGCCATTTCTACAGTGCGGATAGGGAACCGAAACATCGTGCTGCGTTCCAGCTTGAAATGATTCCCCAAATATAGGTTTAGGACATCAGAAAATTGGGACCTAAAGTCAGAATCCAGATCTCTGAACATTCTTCCTGGGCTAACAGTTGTTGCTCCAGGCGCATAACGTGCATGTGGGTCAAAGATACAAAGGATGTCATTATTTGAAATGAAAGATGGACAGTCAGTGATGTGATATACTGAATTGAATCCAATACCATATTGTCCGGTTTTACCAGGATTTGCCTCTTTTGTGCCTCGACCAAGATTCTGGATTCCTCTGATATCATCCTCCGTGAACGGTTGATTGTTGTAAACACAGAGGGCTGGACCTTGCATAGATACCCATTTATCATCAAATATTCTGTCAGTATGATGGGTCCTGGGATCGAATACAAAGTATATCTCTGTTGCTTTGGCATCATCTGCATTCTGAAGAAGCTCTTTCAGCATCTCCTTCTCTGATGGGTATGCATTGAGGATGCTCTTGATTCGGCTGGTGAGTTTCTCTTTCTGGCCAAACTCGCTTCCGAGTGTGGTGAAGCAGACATTGGAAGCATACCTTTCCAAGGCTTTGTGGCGTTTTGGAACTGCACCTAATTTTACTGCTACCTCTCTTGGGATATCTCCATGACAATATTTCACAGTTGTGTCTCTGACTTTTATCCAAGGGCAGTCATTGTAGCACAATGACCTGGAGTGTTGCAAAGTGAGGTTGCTATCAGGTAAAAGTATCTGTCCGTAGTTGCTTTGGCAGAACTCCTGATTTTTGTCTCTAATTAAACTCCATATTCCTTCGCTGATGATTCTGCGACACAGCTGAAAGTTATCCTCGGAGAGACTTCGTCTATTACATTCATTCTTGATAAGTTCTAGAACAGCTGAGAAGTTTTCCACAGTGAAGTTTGGAAGAACCCCCACAGTTTCAAAAAGCTCACGGCAACTGTTTCTATACTTGTTAGGAAGTTGGTATAGATATGGAGCAGCATCAAAATACAAATTGAATGCCACTTTTGCTGGATTTACGTATGTGTTTTCCACCAGAATTGAGCAAAATGTTTTCAGCTCCTTCGTAATATCTTCCTTAGCATCTTTGGACTGCATCATCTCCTCATATAGGTATTTGTAGCAGGCATTCGTTATGTTTTCTTGATACAGTGTGACACCGTCAAATGATTTTGATAGTTCCTTGAGTTGACTGATGACTAACCCAACAGATGGCTTTTTTATTAGCCCAAGATAGTCTTTCACAGCCAGAGACATGGGGCCACAGCCTTTAAAAGATGGAGAGTTCTCATTCAGGATTGGCTTCATCAAACATACTGTGTCCTGATGGTCTGTTGTGAAAAGTTCTGTTGCAGAAAACATTGTTGACTGGGGGAAATTATTTCCATACCAGGGGAGTGAAAAGCCAGCAGGCTTTGTCAAGAATGGAAGGAAACTGATGTCTTGTAATTTTGCAACATATTCATTTGCCCATGGGTCTCTCATTTTTAGTTTTTCATCAATCAAACTAAGGAGTATACTGCTCCTTTGGCATGCAGCAGTATGATCAACTTCGTTGAGAGCTACAACAGACTCAGCACGTTCTGTCAGGTCTTCCCAGGACAGGTCATCTTTTACCATACCCAACTGCACTAACTTCACCAAGCATACTGGATTCAAATAGTCTTTCACACTTCCTTCAGGGAATCGCCCATCATCACTGTTGTACAATTTAGCAACTCTTCCTTCTGGATGTATCAGTCGAGATGGCAGAACAAGACTGTGTGATGGTCCTGAGCAAGGAATGCATGGGGTTTCTCTTAGGATTTCTGCAAAATCCTCCAATCTTTCATTGAGGACATAATGCATAAGCGGGTCACGAAGGTCTCTGTCTATATCTTGTACATGGGGGAAAAATACATCTGTAAAGAACTGTTTCTCTGTTAGAGTGTTCTCCATCAGTTTCCCTTTACAACCAGCATCATCAAAGCCTTCTTTGACCCAGTCTGGCAGCTCAACAGCACAGAGATTTTGGGAGCCACACTTTTTCAGATATTTCATGAATATTTTAAAGGCAGCAGGTCCAACATCAGGCTTGCAGAGCAACGTGTCGTCCAAGAACCTAACGTACTTGATAGACACCCAGGTTTTGCCATCTGAAAAGACTTTTGCATTGTCTTCATCTTGACCTTTGGCAATTTCTTGATATACTCCTTGGCAAATCAAATTAAAGTCATCGTGCACAACTCCAGGGTCAGGCCAAGCTGCGTAGTAGTGATATTCAAGGAGTTCCCCATTTTCTGACATAGTACGTAGCATATTAAGTGCAGCCATGTATGCCTGCACAATCACATGTCTCATGAAAATGGAGTTCCATTGTCCTTTTGTGTCTGTCTTCCATATTTCCTTCCGATTTGATGTAACTGCAAAACATCCATTTATGTGTACGGGTAGTCCAGTTTTTATTCTGAGAGGTAAATAACAGAACACCTCTCCGATTGGGTTTGCATTTGTCCGCAATGTCCACTTTCGATTTTCTTCTTCAGAGAGAAGAACTGCTATGCCCCCACATGGCACCAATCCTAGCCGTTTTCCACTTTCACTCAGAGAAAACTTCAGAGCTTCAGTCACATCCATACATGAAGAGATGAGCCAGGTTGTGGTTTCGACACCCTTCTGAGGAATTTCATCAGTAAGTCTCTTGGTCTGAGTGCCTTTTGCTGCCATCTCAAAGTATGCAGATGGATCCTCTTCTGAACCTCTAAATAGTGGTGACTGCAGGTCAAGAATACGTCTGAACACATTGTGGTACTCCTCTACCACAATTCTGATGATGCAGCCAGATTTAGGAATGTCAGCAGGTACTTTGCTGGTGGCTGAAACTTTTTTCATGACTTTGGCTGCAGACTTCAGAATACTAAGAGGGCCATATGTCGCTTTGGAAGACCACACACTCTTATTTATTGTGACTACATCCTGTGCAGCAGCAGGATTTGACTCTTCAGACTTCAAATACTTCAGGACCATTGTCCCAACATGCTGAGTGAAAAGAATCAGCCGATGCCCACAGATGCTGAACTCATCAACAAGTGAATATATATCAGTGGTGTTGTAATACATATTGCTAATTTCACTTACCGCTGCTTCATGCTCTGTTCTGAATGGAAGTCTGAAGAGAGTTCCATCATACTTGTAGGGGGACTCTTGAGACAGAGGAAGCTGGCAGTTGAAGACATTAAGAAAAGGCTTGAACTGGTTGGGAAACTTCCTCAATCTTTTCTGCTGTTTACTCCAGTTGATTTTGATGCCTGGGTTTGATTTGTCTCTGATGTGTTTACTAATGTGATTGATGTTTGGGTCAAATATAATCATAAATTCTCTGCTCATGATAATAGGTATGTCCGTCACGTGATAAACAGAGTTGAACCCTAATCCAAATTTGCCTACTTTGTCTGCTTCACATCTTTTCATGGATCCACCCAGTCTTGTTATATTGAGGAAGTCTGTGTCAGAGAAAACAGCATTGTTAAATGACCACAAACAAGGACCATGACAGACAATCATTCCAGGGTCCAGTAGGTTTTCTCGTATATCAAGATTTTTTCTCATGTCAATCAGAAAGCTGCATTCAGTAGCATTTGCATCATCAGCATTTTGCAGGAGCTCTTTAAAGATATCTGCAACAGACGGATATTCCTCTAAAATGTTTTTTATTCTCACTGTTAGAGGTTCCCTCTGACCTGACTGCTCAAAGCCAAGGTTCTCCGGGTTTATTAATCTTGTGCTCAAACATGGAACTCTTAACCACTCTGCAGTTTTCATGGGAATATCATCATGTACAAGGATGATCGGCTCTGAGGTATCGTCAAGTAAGTCATTCAAATCATCAACTTTAATATCACAGTATGCGCACTCGTGTATTGGTTTCATGAGCAATTTGCTTGGATCTTTGTAGCAAAGAATTGGCACCTGCATGTCAATATCCACTGATATTTGATTGTTGTACAACCATCGTAAGATGTTTATCAAGAGTAGGATATTATGTTTGCTTTCTTCTTTTGCCATTTCTTGTTCACTTCTATTCTTGACTGTTTTAACGACTTCGAGCACATGGTTATGGTCAATTTCATCAATAGAACCACAGAATTTGAAAAGTTTGTGGAACTTTGCAATGGTTTTTGGTAGTGAGTACAAGTATGGTTGTAGATCCAAATCTGGGACAGGCTTTAGGACTGTGATACCAGGGGATGCAAATGTTTTGCCAGTCCAAACCCAATCAAATGACAGAGACTTCACTGCTTCTCTTGCATCCTCAAGGTGAACTTGCATGAAGCCATAAATTTCAAAAAGAATCTGCTGGAACTGATACCAGTCCTCTGTGGTAAATACTTGGGATCTGTGCCAGTCATTCACTGCTTTTAAATGATGGAGCACTTGGTCAACTTGGGGCTCCATGGATAACTTAAGGGCTTTTTTCATTCCAGCAGATGTTTGGTCCACCAGTGTTACAGAGGAACCAACAAGTACTGCATGAGATATATTGCACATGTCACAGAGAGAGGAAATATTACAAGAGTCTCCCTTCCAGACAAGAGACTTAGGATAATTTAAAGGCCTGTCCTTGCAGACTGGTACCCATTTCAATTTTTGGAGGGATGTCCGAGTTTCTGAAGACTTCACTAACTTCGTTTGTTTGTTCAGGATTGCAAGTAATGTTTTTGCCTTCTTCAGAAGAGACTCCCATTCTGGGTTAGGGCTTCCCTGCAACTCTTCAATTTTCTGGGCAACATGAAGTACATCTTTTTCAGTAAGCTGCACCTCATTCTTGAGCCCTATTTGTCTTAACGAATGAAGAATATCAGGAGATGATGCATAGATGTTTGGTGGAAATCTTGTCTTTTCCTCCATGTAGAACAGGTCCTGTAGTATCTCCAGCTCAGGATCAAAAAAGTCCATTGCTGTAAGAGGTTTTCCAGAGGAGGAATACATGAACTTAAGAGAGGAAAGCCATGTGATCACTTCTTTGTTTTCATTTTTGAGAAATGACAAATGAGTTAAGGTCCACAACATGATGCTTTCAATTTCTTCTTTGCTGTAGAAGCCTTTCTCAATGTCCTGAACAATCACCTTCAGGCATTCAGTGCTTTTGACCTGTTCTATGTTTAACAGTCGAATGAGGCGAATTGTAGCCTCATCACTGCTGTCAACCACATTAATGGATAGTTTAACATCTGGAGGATACTTAGCAGTATGATGCAGTGCTCTAGCGCCTTTCAGGAAAGTAAAGGATGGTGTGCCTTTGTCTGAAAAGTTTCCCACTTTCACAAAGATGGGAAGCTCCAGAATTAGACGTTTTTCCTTTTCAGTGACATCTGTAAGACCAGCCAGAAAGCCTTTGAGGGCAATCATTTGTTTGAAAGTGAGGGATGAGACTTGGCTAGCCAGTCTCTGAGATGAGGTCCTGTCCATGATTTGTAGCAGAGTGCTTGGAGATAATGGATGGATGTAATTTTTCAGGAGTGGGTGTTGCAAACAAGAATCCAAGTTTTGTAAGACAACTCCTCCAACTTTATTTATGACTTCCAGCAGGTCCTCAGAAAGTGTGGTCTCTTCTTCATTCACAATAACGATGGGAGATGGCATCTTGAGACGAAGGAGCTCCACGGATTCCATACTATCATTCAGTGGCATATTTGGAATCAAAGGCATGTCTTCAAAAATACTAAGGTCATCAGCAAAATTGATATACAGATGTTTCCAAACCATTTGCAGCCAAGATGTCAAGGGATGTTTCTTCTCTTTATCACCAGGGTACCACTGCACAGAAAAGTCTCTGGAAGGCCATGATGTGGTAAGGACTTCTTTTATGAGACGTGCTGATCTTTCTGGGGTTAGAACTTGAACCTGAGTACAGGGCCTTCCTGGAAAAATAGCCCAAAAGACAAAAAAAAAGTAGTTATTATTGATGCTTAGAAGTTAAAAATCTGTAGAAAATAATGCTTATTTGGTCCCCATACCCCATGAACAGGAAGTTATGACTTGGATTAAAATAACCTGGAATTATAATCACATGTACCTGCATAATGTGAATAATCACATTCTTCCTTTAATCATTTATATGCATCATGTGCTGGCTATGCTTGCTGGATTAGAATAAAGCATACCACTACAGTACACACCAGGATGCTTAAAAATAATGGAAGCATCTGATAATGGCTAAGTTGGGGTAGGGTTAGGGTTAGGGTTAGGGTAGGTATTGGCTTATTTGAAACCTGATTTGTGTTCAGATTTAGCATCATACATCATTGTCTACTTTATTAGAAACACTTGTACAAATGCACATGCAGTTGAATACACTGATACAGTGGGGACAGGATCACAGAAACTGGACATGTGAAGGATAGAAAAACACTGGCTGGTCCATTTCCAATTTCCAGCTGTCCAGTTTCGTTTCGCCCGTGCCCACTGCAGCCCCAGATTCCTGTTTTTGGCTGACTAGAGTGGAACCTGATGTTGTAGCCTATCTGCTTCAAGGTTCAATATGGTGTACATTCTGAAATGCTGTTCTGTTCACCACTGTTGTAAAGAGTGGTTATTTTAATTATCGTAGCCTTCTCCTCTGACCTCTTTCAACAACAAGGCACTTCCACCTGCAGAACCTCTGCTCACTGGATGTTTTTTTTATTTTTGCACAAGCCTCTATAAAAGCCCTATAGACTGTTGGCAGTGAAAATCGCAGGAGATTGGCAGTTTCTGAAATGCTTACATCAGCCTGTCTGGCACCAGCAATCATCCATCCATTATCTTCCGTTTTATCCGGCTAATCGGAGTCACGGGGGGCTGGAGTCAACACACACTCATGCACACATTCACACCTACGGGCAATTTAGAGTGACCGATCAGCCTAACATGCATGTCTTTGGA
>JAOVVH010000059.1:20009020-20022077 GCA_028566435.1 Scorpiodoras heckelii | reverse complement strand
TATATATAGTTGCACGAGTGCAGTAAATAGTGTTATTAAATGATGTACATGGTAATGATGGATGAGGATCAAGTGTCTGAGTGAAAAACTCACAGTAAATATGTGCTGTGAGCTAACAGATCTCTGAGCTCTGAGACAACTTTGCATTTTCGACATTAAATCCGTGTTATGATCCATCATGGCGGCAAAGGGAATTAAGACCTGCCGAAACAAGTCCTGCTTAATCTATGACCACAAGTAGGAAAACAGTCATGACTCATAAAAGTGTAAAATAACACAGCTACTGTTTTATGACCAAGGAGTCATAATGAAGTCACAGTACTTCAGAGACTTCAGAACCAGTATAGCCTGTGGTATGTTTAAACAAATGCTGCACTACCCTGTTGTTTTTCAGAATCTAAACCACCTAGTTTAGTTTTACGAACTCTGACCATCAGCCACTGAATGCTACACGTTTTTTTAATAAGCTAGTTAATGCAGTCCAATTATTATATCTTATAATTTAAAACAATTTAAAGTAAGCTACCTTATACATAATGTGTTGACCAGCAGCCAAGCCAGTAGTGAGTTTGCTAATGCCAGATGAATTATTTTGTCATTAAATTGCTAAAAAAAATTTGTAATCAAAGCTATAACTATATCATGTAATTAAAGCCAAGCAGCAGCAAGCTATCAAATAAGTCATTATATTATGTATCCCCATTTTTGATAAGAAGCTAGCTTATATCACGCTTACTATTTTGTCATTAAAACCATTAGCCAGCTAATTATTTAGCAAATTACAAAAACCATTAGCCAGCTAATTACCAATTTAGTTGTTATTTAATTGTAAATCTTACAAAGGCTTTTTTTCTTGCGAAACCAAGAAAGAGCATGCTGTTTAACATGGGAATGCATTCATGTCATGACCCATTTACTGTTTTCGGCAAATTGTGTTTTGCGTATTACATTCATTCATCTTCAGTAACTGGTTCACAGAAATCCATGAGGATTTTCCTGACATGGGTGGTTATTGTGCAATAACTGCAAGGATATGCTGAATTGTTTTTTTTTAATGATAAACAGTGCTTTTATATTCTTAAAATAAAAGATATATATGGGGAAACCAGGTCAGGCTTCATGTGAACAGCATCGACGGGGATGTGTCCACTAATAACACGTCTAAACCTTCTTGTTGCTAATTTGTAACAGAAACATACGTCGAACAGGATGCAAGTTATTCAAGAAACATTATCTCAGACATTTGTCCTTTCTCTGACTTTGACCCTGTTTGGATCAATTCCAAAATCTAATCAGCTCTTCTGTTTGATAATTCCATATAAATCATACAAACAGACAACCACTCATTCTTGAGATATCATGTTACAAATAATTTCAGACAGACAGACAACCAAAAACATAATACCTCCACCACTCAGTGGCATTGGCATAAAAAAAAAAGACTCACCTTCCACCATCAGCATGGGTTCCTTCCCTCCCCCATGAGCCAGCATCTCTTGCCGGTAGCGCTCTCCAGTTTCCCTGACACAAAACCAACATAGACATATTCAGCTAACACAACCAGCATGGCCAGCATCACCAGCAGGCCAGGGCCTTAAAAACAGACTCTACAGAACAGTTCATTGAAATACACAGTCTTAACAAAAACAGGTATTAGCTAACACTAGAGCAGAGAAAACTAATAGACCCATTCAGCAGTAATAGGGGTAAAGCCCAAACAAAGCCATGGTGGTGTTTCTGGGACTGCAACTGATTCTGGAGTTTCTGGTATGGGGGTTGACTTTCATGCAAATTGTACGTTCAGACTTCAAGTAAACAACCTTATTTTTTGTCTTGGATGTAGTGACTTCCTTCGAAAGCATTATAAAATGGAACAAAAGCCAAAAAACCCCTCTATGTCTCTCATACAAATAGAAATGCACATGAACACACCTGTTTAAGGGGTCCTTATGGAAACACTGCCTCCAGACCATGGAGGCTACAGCTCGAGACATCAGGTAAGAGTAGTACTTGGCTCCATAGCCAATGAGATGACTGAATCTCAGCTGCCATGCCTGTATATGCGAACCAAACAGAACCGTGAGAAATGATCATGTCAGAAGGTCCTGTCAAATGCTCAATTTCAATCCTACCATTAGTCGAACCGGATTCTTGATTATAGACGTGAGCAAGGATTTTCATAGCTTGGATAGTGTTTATGCTTTGTTTTTATGATTTGAAGATAAGTCTGGGAGCATGTTTCTGTATTGTTCCGGTTCCAAGCCATGTAGCAGTGTGAAAGTAAAGCCCCCTTAACATTTAGCAGTTAGAATGGCTCAAAGAAATAGTGTGGTGCCTTTTCTTCAACACGGCTAAGAAGGTTTGGGATTTTAGATTTGCAAAAGAGAAGCATATTTGCATAAAACAGTGCGTTAATAAACAAAATTAGACAGGGATGAAGTGTTTTAGGGTGGAAAAATCTGCCACTTGTATCCAGCCTGCAAAAGATCCTGCTGTATTAGAGCTAGAGGCTGTTACAGAATGCTCTGCATTTTCTGTATTAAAGCTTTTTAATAAACATACCTTATACTCAAATGCTCATTTTGTTGTTCTGCCATTAATATACACTATATTACCAAAAGTATTCACTCTCCCATCCAAATCAGTGAATTCAGGTGTTCCTATCACTTCCATGGCCACAGGTGTATAAAATCAAGCACCTGGACATGCAGACTGCTTCTACAAACATTTGTGAAAGAATGGGTCGCTCTCAGGAGCTCAGTGAATTCCAATGTGGCACCATGATAGGATGCCACCTGTGCAACAAGTCCAGTTGTGAAACTTCCTGGCTACTAAATATTCCACAGTCAACTGTCAGTGGTATTATAACAAAGTGGAAGCGATTGGGAACGAAAGCAACTCAGACACGAAGAGGTAGGCCACATAAAATGATAGAGTGGGTCAGCGGATGCTGAGGTGCATAGTGCACAGAGGTCGCCAATTTTCTGCAGAGTCAATCGCTACAGAACTCCAAACTTCATGTGGCTTAGAGAGCTTCATGGAATGGGTTTCCATGGCCGAGCAGCTGCATCCAAGCCTTACATCACCAAGCACAATGCAAAGTGTTGGATTCAGTGGTGTAAAGCACACCGTCATTGGACTCTAGAGCAGTGGAGACGTGTTCTCTTGAGTGATGAATCACGCTTCTCCATCTGGCAATCTGATATATGAGTCTGGGTTTGGCGGTTACCAGGAGAACGGTACTTGTCTAACTGCATTGTGCCAAGTGTAAAGTTTGGTGGAGGGGGGATTATGGTGTGGGGCTATTTTTCAGGAGTTGGGCTCCGTCCCTTTGTTCCAGTCAAAGGAACTCTTAATGCTTCAATGTTACCAAGAGATTTTGGACAATTTCATGCTCCCAACTTTGTGGAAACAGTTTGGGGATGTTCCAACATGACTGCACACCAGTGCACAAAACAAGGTCCATAAAGACATGGATAAGTGAGTTTGGTGTGGAAGACCTTGACTGTCCTGCACAGAGTCCTGACCTCAACCAGACAGAACACCTTTGGGACGAATTAGAGTGGAGACTGAGCCAGACCTTCTCCTCTAACATCAGTGTCTGACCTCACAAATGCACTTCTAGCAGAATGGTCAAAAAGTCCCATAAACACAATCCTAAACATTGTGGAAAGCCTTTGCAGAAGAGTTGAAGCTGTTCTAGCTGCAAAGGGTGGGCCGACATCATATTAAACCCTATGGATTAAGAATGGGATGTCAATAAAGTTCATATGCGTGTGAAGCAGATGAGCGAATACTTCTGGTAATATAATGTGTGTACATTCAAATGCAAAATCACCAACACTTTCTAAACATATTCTGTGTTCTGGGCAATGACCAATTTTGAGATACCCAAGTGTTTATACAAATTTCCCAGCACATACAAGGTTTTGGAAAGTCCGGAAAAGTATCTAATTTAAAGCATTCATTTCCAGATGTGGGAGAACTTGTGGAAATTCAGAACATACTGTTGTCTTTATACATTTCCTTATTCTCTGCACTAAAGCATGCCATTTACTGTTTTCCATTTCCATGACAGTTAATTTTAAGCATTAGAATATTAGTAAGAAAAGTGAACAGCGTCTGAAAAAAAGGAAAAAACCTGGAAAAGTTCTTTTTTTTTATGACAAAGTAACAAGAACCCTGTAATACCCATTTCTGCATTATAAAACCTTTTCAAAGCAGGGCTGACTTATTTATGGTGAAGTTAATGTTTCAGGCCCAGTGATATCCCAGTCAAATTTTTAAGAGCTTAGCAGTTAAAAGGCATTGCTGCGATACAGAAACAAGCAGAAACATCCATTACCCCTCTGAAGAACAGGACATTTAATCCTGTTTGAGAAAATCCATGCTTAATAGCAGGTGATAATATTAGTAAACACTGTGCCCTATGGGAAAGAAAACCATGTCTAAAAAAAATAAATGCTTATTATAAAGGATTTGTGCATACTGTAAACCAGAACAATTTATTCCTGATATGACTGAAAACTGATCTTGACACGCAGGTCAACTAAAGTTCAACCTAGTGTATCTAGGGTTAAAACGCTGGACACTAACAGGCTGTTTGAAAAGGATGGGCTTATTCAAACATTGGGTGGGAGAGTGCGCTCCAGTCACATGAAATCTCAAGCTGCAGAGTGTCAGCCTGACGACTACCATCTGGCACATAATGACTTTCGTAAGTGTAAACAGCACTCAAGGAAGGGGCCTTAAAGTGTAAAAACTAAACTCTAATGAAGACCAGGATCAAACAGCTAAACCATAGTACTATGCTGAGACACTCTTGGGTTTTGAACATTTGCTGCTTTTTAAATAGAAGATTCAACTATTTTTGCAAATAGCCTAAAGACCCATGTGCCCAGAGGCTGTACATTTTACAAACAAGGTGTTTACAAGAAAAACGGATATTGCGAGTGGAAAAATTGGCATTTTATATAATGATTTCCATTACAAATTGTGTTTTTCATGTATTGCTGAGTGGAGAGACTGCTTCACTTTCACCCTGCTCCACTGGGCCTGGCTTCCACTGCAGCTTGAGAGGAATCAGTCATCCTAGAACCCTACAGAAACCGCCGTTGGCTATTCACCAATTCCTGACCGGCTTTCAGGCTCTTGGTGCTGAAAAGAACCGGACAGATTAGATGGCAGCTCAGGGAGCAGACACCGATTGACTGACTGCCATGCTGACTGAAGCCCTGTGTTCCCCAGCCAGCAGCACAGACAGCTGTATGTACAGCCCTGTGTGATAGTCTGGCTTTTTTTTTTTTTTTTACATGCTACAAACATCATTCCTTCATTCATCCTTCTTCAGAAACGGTTTTATCCTGGTCATGGTCACAGTGGATCCAGAGCCTATCCTAGGCTGGGACTCCAGGATGAGTCTCCAGTCTATCACAAGGCACCATGCATACAAACATTCACACCTAGGGAGAATTTAGGATGCTTTTCACACTTATTAGTCCATTTGCCGAGTCCAAAACAGGGCAAAATTGATACTTGGCTCCTTTGCTATTTTGCTTGGTGAGTATACAGAAATCACAAAAACACTGAGAACACGAGCACTCTGGAGGTGTGAGGCTACAATGCTACCTACTATGCCACCATGTAAGATGCCCAATTTAGCATGCATCGTATATGGTATATTTTTTCAGAATATTAATAAATGACTATATTGAAACCCAAATCAAATCATCTTTGATTCAATCATCAAATAGAAGAAATATCCCATAATGCTTCTCCCTATTCTTATAGCATGTTACTATGCACTTTGATCAGTCGTCCTTTCTATTATTTTGCACCGATACTGATTTTTACATGATCGTATGATTTTAAGCATAAAAAACATCTGACATCTGATTTTGTAATTTATAAAGTAAGAAGCAATGAAGTACTTGATGCATGTTCAAGTAGCATTTTATCCATCATGGGTTTAAAGTAAGCACCAACAATCTCTTTTACTGTTGCTGAAATATGCTGTGAAAAAAGCAAAATATGACCAAACTATTATCCGTATTCCCATGAGAAGGGGTTTGAACAGATAAAAAAAGGAAGGACTGGTAATTTAAGGGATGTTAAACACACTGGAGCAATTTAAGGGTAATATTTAGTGTTTAGTGAGGTCTGATTCTCAAGGGTTTTACATAATTACAGACTAGGAGAAATTTTAAGTGCCAATCCAAACATTACCTTGGCTCTCAATTGGCATTCTGTGTTTAACTCCTTGCTGCTAAGGATGTGCAAGAAACATTTTCTTTTTTTAAATAGCTCCCAAAAGAAGAGTTTCAAATTCTTCCCCTGGGGAGTGTTCATTTACAGTGTAGCAATCAAATCATACCACTGCTTTGACAGACAGCCTAAAAAAAAACAGGAGAGAAAGATGAGAAGGAGAAGAAACATTTTAATCCTGTAAATGCTGGGGTATTAGACAAAAATAGTGTGTGGCGGCCCAGATTCTCACCTCTGATGTGCCTTTTGTACTGTTAAACAGAGCACATGTGCAAGACTGTTACTAAAGATTAGACAGGGAAGGAATCCGAAACATTCATTAAGTTAAATAGCTGTAATGGATCAAAAAATTTTAGACCACCTGTAGCGTGGATGTTAAATGTCCCGTCACTGACTGGCTGCATCATTAACTATCCAATGTGTACAAACCATCCGGTATAACGGCTCTTTCAATATGTAGATTGCACAAAAAAGGGCATATAAATCTCCAGATTTTGACAGGTGGGGATTTCTTGAATGTAAAGTTGAGTGACAAATTAAAGGGAAAAAACAACATTCAATTATCTTAGTAAGGTGTTGGGTCACAAGAAGTCACCAGGACTTCAAAGAGGCTCGAAAGAGATTCAAAAAGTCTCTGAAACTGTACTGGTGCCAGAAATGATTCCTGTCTAACATTGTCCAACATGTCACTCCAAAACCTTATGCAGGCATTCGGTAGGGTTGAGATATGGTGAGTTTTAAGGTGTCAAGGCATATGATTTTCATCAGTTTCATACTATCAATCAGTCAGGCCTCACAGCTTGTGAATGGGGCAGAGGCATCCTGAAGAGACCACGCCCATCAGGATAGGAATGTTTCATCATAGGATAAAGATGATCCATCAAAAATCATTCTAGCAAAATAAAATGCCACGGCTGGTTTTCCTTTAATATGTCACATCTGTACATGTGACACATCCAAGCCGATTCAGAACGCCATATTATCTTTTGATACATTTGATCATGCTTTTCTGACACTGGAATAGTGATTTTGCATGACATCATAACAGTTACGTAATCTTATATTCAACCCTAGACCTTTTTTAATGTAATTAAATTTTAGGTACCTTTTTCCATGGAGTCCGTCTCCAAAATCATGCATAAAGTTTAAACCCCTTGTTTTTAATAATCCAAAATCTGTGCCAGGGCTACAACCATCACTCCAACTCATGAATCCTCATTTTGCTCTCGCGTACTTACTGTATTGGGAACATAGGGTAAGCCGTAGTATTTCTGTTGCATGTCTATCAGTATATCGGTTGTTGATCGCCTTTGGGGTTTGCCGTGATAGACCTGGTCCAAGGCTGCATAGAAAACCTGTAACACAGATTTAATGCAACAGTGTGTTTAATGGGTTCATTATCAGGTGCATCATGTATAATATTTTAGAATGATGTTTCTTTCAGACGTACCTGAAGTTGAGTGTCGGCAGCACCGCAGACTTTCTTGGATTCACAAAGTCGTGCCACCATGCTCTCAGGCAAAGGCTAGGATAGGAGGATAAATCCCCCCAAAAAACTGTTATGCACAGTTATAAGCATCTGTTATGGTAAATAGTGCATATGCAATAAAATCACCTGTCCTGTTTGATAGTGACGAGCAAACTGGTTGATCACACGATAATCAGTGGCAAAGTACTCCATCAGGATAGACGGCACCTCGGCGAAATCAGTGGCACACCTCGTTCCTGTGAAGCCAGAAAGAAGCAACTGCTGATACAGAATGTCTATTACAAATGTGATTGCGCATGGCAAAAACAGACCTTAATAAGAACCAGTCCAAATTTCAGTTAAAAATGGGTAAATTTTGTCTTTTAATTGACAGCAAGCGACAACACAAAGCACTGACAGCAAAGTAGTGTGTATGACAGAGGAGCGTTAAAGAATTTAATGAACGCCGTAACATGTTGGACACAGTTTAATTCATTTCGGTAGGCTGCTTTTCAGTGAATTCATTCGTTTCTTTCATTTCTTTTAGTGCTCTGTTTATATGGAATAAGGACTTCGCATGTCAGGATAAGGACCAGGTTTCACTACATTCTCAAGAACTGTGATCCGGAGAATGGAACAGCTTTTGGCGATGTTGAGATGAATAAGCTTCCCTTTGTTTATTTTGTAAAGACTCTGATGCTAGTGGAAAAGCTTTTTCATTTCAGAGGACGATATAAAGGGCAATGTCTGAACCAATAAACATAAAATGATTCCCCCCCAAAAAACAGATGGAAACTAGGCTTCCCTATCTTAATCTTAATTAAACCTGAATTCTGCTAAAACTGTTCCTAAACTGAAACGCTAAGCTAACTCTCATAACATCTCTCTCATCTTCGCATAACTCTAGCTTGAAAAAGGTTCAATTTTCTACCTGATTTTGTAATATACAGATCATACTTTCTGTATACACCCTACATGACAACATTCATTTTGGTTATAACAAAAGAGACAGATCTACTGCATTAGATAACACTTTTCTCTGTACAAACTGTATTCACTGGAAAACATCTAATGTATTAGCACCTTTAAAGTGTATTACTGGGGAAATTTGGGCCTGTTGTATGCATATGACACAGAAGCGACTCTGAGGTGGGAGCTTCTAGGTGGATGCTGAGGTAGATTCTTCATTTGTGATTAAATTACCACTCGTTCTGATGTCATACGACAGTTTTATAAAATCAGAGGCAGATCTGTTTGCATGTCATCATGTGTGCTTGAATGTGCACTTTTTTCTATGCAACTCTGATGAATAAGCTAATGTGTTAACATGCTGCCATTATTTTTATTTGTAAATTAATTACACAAAGGTAGCATTACAGGATGTTTTCTTTAAAACCAGGAACCACTGGGAGTGCAATCTTCTGTACCCACTGGAGGTTAAAATCTAATTTCGTCCCAGTGGCTGCCTTTATCCCTCAGTAAATAACTTATTTTTGTACAAGGAACCAAATATAAGTTAAATGACCCAACGTTAAATGTTTAGAGGAAGGGTTTTATGAGTTACTCTATGTCTTACCAGTCACATGCTGGTAGTGTGTGCGTGCAAGCATAGAGTGCATGGCGTGACCCATTTCGTGGAAGAGGTTCTCCATCATGGATGGTGTCAGGAGAGTAGGTGTGCTCTTGCTAGGGTGAGGGAGGTTCAGCATCAGCACCACCACCGGCAGCTGGTACTGCCCATCGTCCAGCCGTCGCCCTCCACGGATAGTGAAATGGCAGTCCTGGGAATACATAAACATGTGGCTAAATTCTTTACGCCAACATGATTACACAAGCTAGAAACAGGAACATGGCATATGTTTAACTGTTCACTTGCAAAGTAATCCTTTAGATGTACGTGCCAACTATAATAGGTTGAAATATCTTCTAATATGAGACTTGACATTTGTACAACACAATATTAATACCAATATACATCTTTCAGGTATATGTAATGTATCTGTCAGCGACGTGAACGTAACATGGCTCAGTGTGTTATCGCCTGGAAGCATATGTGACACATGAGAAGTAGAGTCTATGCAAGTGATACTCTACCTGATGAGGTTTGTCTGGTCTATAGAAGAAGTCACAGTAAATGTATCCCAGCAATCCTTCAGATTCATGTACCACTGCCTGAGGGTACAATTTAAAACGATGAGATCACTGATCAACATAATAAGCAATAAGGAAAGGCACACTGCTGTCTTATGGATGAAACTTTTTCCCAGTCACATAATCAAGCCTGAAGATGCAGCGTATAAACTGCTTACCAGTTTGCGAACATCCTCACTCCACACTTCTCCTGCACTAGGCTGTTCGGACAAAAGTGATACACCAAAGAGCTGTGTAAAAAGACTGTTTAGACCATCCATACAGGCTCCGAGCGAGAAATAAGGGCTGTATAGGCTTGGCTCAATGTTAAACCTGCAACAAACAACAAAGACTATTTAACACGCTAGTACAAAATACACATTCAATTCCCAAAACACAAAAGCTGTTACTCTAAGGAGTCAAAACGCAACACAGAGAGACACATCAACTACTTTTCAAACACTTTTCTCATGTTTCTGGGAATATTTCTATTAAAGAGTAACAGAAGAAATTGAGAAAATTATAAGAGCATAGATCACTTCTAGCCTTTTAGTCATTTATAAGACATAAATAGTCAATATGGTGAGTATTAAAGCAAGTCCTCATGATACTGAAAACCATATTAACCTTGTATTTCACCTTGTAAAAATAAGTGCAGATTTGAGAATACAGAATAATGTATGAAAATATCTGACTCTGATTCATTACACTGACGTATGAACATCAAAACATTTGATAAATCAGCTTTGGCGTCGCGAAACAAATACACCAGTCCTTTATTTATATTTCATATATATATAAAATGTTCTTGCAATTTACACGCCCTAATTTATGCAGGTGTTGCAACAGTGAGCCATTTCAGAAAGCATTCACAAGGCTATGTAAGATCTGAGGATTAGAAAAACAAAGAGTAAATGGAGATGAGAGAATAATTGAAGTGAATCCAGGATAGAGATGCTTTTGTCTGCAAGTACTTATGTACTTATAACTCTATTCATATCAAAGATTTTGATATATTTCAGAATAGGTCAGATTTAACCGAAGTTATATAGTGAAGGCCAAATTAACTTTTTTTTTTAATATATATAAATATAGGTGAGCTAAGCAGACAACCAAAAAAAAGTGATATGTTTTAGTGTTGAAATACAATTATAGAATATCATACATAATACATTTTACATGTCTTTGATCAGAACAACTATTATTAAAGCCCATTATGACCTATTACTAACATTATATTAGTAGGCTATTAATGTGCTGAAAAATACCCACTTATGCTCATTTGATTTCACACTGACAAATTACATTCTTACACAAATTCCAGTTTAATACGATGATCTTGCAGATAAAACAACACTATTATGCTTTTTTTTCCCCCATCATTGATCATACTACTCTACTTGCAAATCAAACATATTTCAGGTTGTTAAATAATTATGCTCAAATTTATATCAGATATGTGTTTGTTCATATGGATATGTCACTTTGATGAATATTGGTCAATTAAAACTGTTAAAATATTTTGGTTCCTCAAGCAGTCCAAACACACCCTCAGAACAGATGATCAGGATTACTGGAAAGAGTATTTAATTTTCACTTTAGAGATCCTGGATAAAGGGATTTCTTCATATTAGGAGCTATTTGGCAAGTTATACCGAATAAATATTTAATTTATTTGGTATAATTTAAGTGTTAAAAGACCTTTCTAGATAACACTAAGTTTCTTGCATTACGATGTACTCATTGTATTATGTATACCTTGTAGTAGGAGGAGTACAACATGAAATGAATCCATTAAAAGCTATATTAGTATTACACTGGCCATAAAATGAGAACAGCTCTTAAATGTTTCGGAAATGTTTCAGTCTCATGTAGAGAGGGGGGAAAAAAAAGCATCTTAACGACTAAAGAACACTTCCTTTCCATCCTCATTCAAACAAAACCGCTGCCAAAAGCCCCATGTTGGAAACAGCTCAGAGGTCCTAAAAGCAAGAATGCTTGCAATAAAAGCCTGTGAACATGTCTGCCAGTGTAGCAGAGGCTGTAGTGAAGGGCTGAATACTGCAGTCAGAGCCGAGTTCATTAAAAAACTGGAGGCGAGCATGCCTATGCAGTCTTATACCTTACAGCCAAATATCAAACAATGGGCTTCAGCCACTGCCAGCTCTGTTTAAAGAGAGCAGATTTTAAAAAGACAGATCCCAGGATTGCACTCTAACTGTATTCATCTCAAGACAGCAGTGGAATATGTATTCAGATCCTTTACTTAAGTAAAAGTACTAATAGAGCAATTTAAAAATACTTCATTACAAGGAAAAGTCCTGGAGGAAAAATCCTTCTTAAGTACATAAGAATGTAGTTAATGACATAAGCAAAATGTAGTTAAAGTATTAAATTAAAAGTACTGGACTGGTTCCTCTGATTAATATATTATTATATATGACATCAGTAGAGATTAATACTGAAGCATCAGTGTGTAATCAGCATGTTCCTGTTGTAGTTTTATATACAGGGACATTGTGACGGGCGTGAGATGATTAAAAGACAAAGTTCTGATAGACAAATCTGTTTTCAGTGTTCTGACTTTGTTCTCTAAGCTTTGATTTTTTGTGAGATAGTGGATCATTTTTAACATTTATTGAAATGAAACCATGTGGGAAGTTTACAGAGAAAAATCACTATTTAGCAGAGCCGTTAACAAAACCTAGACATCTGAAATGGCTTTTTATAAGATGTCAAACATCAACAAAGTTTAGAAAGCACTGGATTAATCTTTAATCTTTAAAAATGTGTTGTATTTTAAAAACTTCTGTAAAATCTTAAACGAAACTAATAATTAAACCTGTCAAATAAATGTAGTGAAATAGAAAGTACAATAATTCCCTCTGAAATAGAAGTAACATAAAATGTTAATAAAAAGTAAAGTACCTCAACATTGTACTTAACTACAGTACTTGAGTAAACTCTTTGGGTGGTGGATCATTCTCAGAACTGCAGTGACACAGAAGTGGTGGTGGTGTGTTAGTGTGTGTTGTACTGGTGTGAATGGATCAGACACAACAGTGTCTGATCCAATCCAGTGCTGGACTTTTTAAATACTGTGTTCACTTACTGTGCCCTCTATGAGACACATCCACTATATTGCTCCACCCTGTAGATGTAAAGTCAGAGACAGTAGCTCATCTGTTGTTGCAC
>JAOVVH010000059.1:19946815-19960896 GCA_028566435.1 Scorpiodoras heckelii | reverse complement strand
TACATGCATTTCGCATGTGTTAAATGTGGTTCTTTGGCGATGTTACCGTTGGAGTCTGAGAATAAGGCTGTACATCCAGAAATCTGATACTGCATCCTATTCACAACATAAATTTCTTAGCAGTTTTGCTATTTTTGCTCTAACTGGTACAGAACACCCACAATTCACTCAGATGTTTGAGAATAAGGAAGAAATCACCATTTCAATGACAGTTGTAATATCAGCTGATTACGTGCTGATACTGCCATTGTATCCTTAAGCCAGGTACTAAACCCCAAACCCCAAGTTTCTCCAACTGGCCTGTCAAAGAAATTGCTATTTTTTGTAGTTATTGAAGCCGTCCACCTAAATAAATGTCAACCTTTTAGCTCAGTGCTCCCCCAGGACCAAGACTGGTATAAAAATGTAGTAGTAATTTGTAACTGCTGTTCTCCAAGTGATGTATTAACCTGTATTGTGGGTACAAAATTAATTGTTACACTACCCTACATTTTGCATCATAAAGTAGAAACACCCAAAATTGTATATTCGTTAAGGCAAATTTGCCAAGTTTCTCCAACTGGCCTGTCAAAGTAATTGCTATTTTTTTTTGTGGCTACTGAAGCTGTCCACCTAAATAAATGTCAACCTTTTAGCTTAGTGCTTCCCCCAGGACCAAGACCTGGTGTAAAAATGTTGAACTAGGTGTAAAATAGGGTTGAATTGTCAGTGACCGTTTATATACCTTGCACCTCTTTATCATTTCTGAACCATCGTATGTCAGCGGCTGGTTTGCTTCCAGAAGTTATGCATGTGAGCGTGACATCCTCTCCTTCCACAGCAGGTTTTGTGAAGCCAGTGATTTCTGGTTTCTCCGGCACTCCTGTAAAAAAAAAAAAGATAAAGTGTGTATCACATCAGCCTGGGATATTACACCTACCCATCAAGAGAAGTCATCATTGCCTCAGTTCTAAATTACCAGTTCACAGTTTCTTCCTGTTTATTAGAGTATATAAGACACACACATGCACTGTGTCCGTGTGACGTCTTGCCAACCTTACCATCTATGTATGTTCTGAGCCGTGAATGTTGCTAGTCCTATTCCTATGTGTTGACCCTTGATCTGAGTTTTGACTACCTTTTGGATTTTACCCTTTGTTTGGATAGTTGTCCTTTCCATGCTTGACCATTGCTTATGTAGTGTATTTTAAAAGTCAGTTAAGGTTACGCTGCATGTACCTTCCCATGTACACAGTGCATACTAAACGTTTTTTGGTATGATGACATTTATTTCTGAGAGTTGACATCGATCTTGAAGAAACCAAGAGAAGCCTCCTACGCATTAATCCTCAAGCATGTATGTTATTTGCGAATAGTCTTTAAGAATACTGGAACCTGGAAACATATTGTACATCCCAAGAAAGAAAGTAATAAGCCTAAGCCCACTGGATTTATGGCAACAGATCAGGTGATAGATCATGTAGCCAGATTACTGTAGGGCAGTAACAATACAGCCACCGCAACAAAACAGTTGGCTCCATCTAAAAATGTGAAATATTCTCTTTTATTTTCTCGTATCTGTCTCTGCTGCTGCCAGACGGATGCTTCCATCAGGAACCCTTAAACTCCATCGGGGCCAGCTTGACTTCACTGAAACAGACTGATGAGGATGAGGATATGATCTATGACAACATTTACCCAGAACAGTGAGGAAAGCCTTGGAGGTCTTGATGGGCATGGTGAAGAGTGAACACGTGTATTGTCCCTCATCTGAAAGAGCCACTTCACTGATGCTGATGGTCAGCTCCTTCCACGAGGCTCGAATCAGCTCGATCCTGTTGTCCCTCAGTGCTATAATAGACAGACAAATAAATGTTAATAAATCACACTGACCAATCGGTTGATACATTGTCGGGATAGGTTTTGACACACTAGATTTAGCTGTACAAGAATTAGCATTACAAATTTTGAACTTTGCAAACACAAAGTGCTAATTACATATTGAACACTGATATACATGTATTGTTATCTTTCGTTAATTGGATACAGTATTTCAAATCGTTGCATAATCTGCAGAGAAACACTCTGTAGGAGTTCATTTGCTTCAATGCAGCTTATTATCAGGGCAGCTCGGTTTGAACTCCTCCACGTTCCAGTTTTTGCAGTTTAGCCATTGTGAATATAACAGCACATATTCTCAAGGGCCCTCTGAGACTGAGGAGTCCTACTGATACAAAAAAAAAAAGACCAGCTGGATCCTCACTCTTGCTCAAAAGCATTATCATGTGCTTGTATAGTCTGCAGTTCAGAATTAAGAGCTCTTATTTCGATAACCTATAATTTCTTATAACCTCATTTCAGCTCCCTGTTGTGTCCAACAACTCATCGAGAGTCATCCGATGAAATGTATTGAATTTCCAGACACAGCTTTGTTTAATCGAGATTCGCTCATTGATGCAGTTCAGACATTCTAGCGCTGAGGATATCTGTTCAGAGATGTTCATTTCCCTGCCTGCATATGAAATAAAAAAAAAAGACCAAAAGTAATTTGTGCAAACCCTTAAATGAGGATTATTGCTGTATCTCAAACACAACAGAACTGCATTTAAGATGGCAGCTTTCTGAGGGATGAATCTGAAGGATGAGTCTGCTTAGATACTGCCTAAGAATAGGGGGTTTATGTGAGATGGCAAGTGCTGGAGGGGGTTTTGGAAGCAAAGGCAGCCTAGGCAGATAAAGGCGAGAGGCAAGGTGATCAGGTGTGAGTGAGCTCAGCACAAGACAGAGCTGCACAGAAGCCCAGAGAGACGGAAACAGAGCCCATCAAAGCCTTGGAGCAGATGACACACTTCTACTGGCCCACATCCTTCTATCTCCCTCAGACACAGACAGACAAGGAGACAGATGAGAGAGTAGCATCCCCTTGTTGTTTCCAGAAATCACACAAACACATGCATACATACAGAACAGGAAGTTGATGATAAGCCTAGCTGAGGCTCAAGTTGTTGGTTGTGCTGCTGGCAAAAGATAGCAGCTAAGTGTGGAGAACAGCAGAAAAGATGTAGCATTTTTTTTTATTCAAATAACACTAAGATGGCATGCTGGGCAAGTGGTTTAGCAGAAGGTAGAGATATATGACAGAAAACTGCCTGTGGTGACTGAAATGGTCTTGATAAAAAACTGTGGTAGAAAATGGTGGGTTTTTGTCAAAATTCCATGAATAGCTGAAAGATTTACCAATAAATGCCAAATCTTTATCCTGTGTCTTGTTTTGACACAATGGGGTTAAGCTTAGATCATTATTGTAAAGCCATTGATGAGGTATATATAGAAAGGCCCTAAAGACAACTGTTATCAATTCAACCCAGGCCAACCAGATCTGGAAAAAAAACATTCCTCCCACCATAAAGACTGAAAAACCCAGACTTAAGTGCGATCAGTCACAATCTCAGTGAAATGCCAGAACCTGACAACACTCATATTGTTTTTTTTCTTTTACAGAGCTTAAAGTAGTCAAAGTGATGAAATGGTTGGTATCAGGCATCCTCCTGATTTCCTCTGTGCCATTTACTGCATTGAGAGAACATCATAAATCCAGAGAGCTGACCTTGTGTACTCTACCTCCGCTTCTCTGCTGATGAAAGTCTCAGTAGTCTCAATTCTAAGCCACAGATTT
The DNA here is from genome assembly GCA_028566435.1 of Scorpiodoras heckelii. NCBI lineage: Eukaryota > Metazoa > Chordata > Actinopteri > Siluriformes > Doradidae > Scorpiodoras > Scorpiodoras heckelii. The sequence continues at coordinate 19,957,241 of JAOVVH010000059.1, read as the reverse complement.
CACAATGCACCCTTACAGCCTGTCTAACATCAAAACTGTCCGATGCTGAAGTAGTCATGAACACACACACACAAGTATGTTCTTCCGTAAATGACCTCCTGAGTGTTGTCCCTTCTTAAAGCTGAGACATATTGATTTTATTTATAACCCTTAAAGGCCAGCATTGGCTGAAAAGCAACCTGTGATGAAGAACGCGTGGAAGAATATATCTCTTGAGTATCTATCTATGCTTTTGAGCATTTTTAAAAATGCAATTATAATATCAAATGTGATGTGCTGGACATTATGAGCTTGTGCAAATGATGGATATCTCAGTTGAGGAGTGTCAAAGCTTCTCTTGCTGGAATTTGGACTTGTGTCACATTTATGCTGCCAAAATCACACCAAAAAAGAGTCCAGGAGAGTTTTGGTGTCTATTCCAGTGCAGCTGGCATATTGGTCTTGTACTAATGTGTTTAGAGAAGCCAAGAGCTTCCCTCTGTGCAATTAGACTGCTTTAACTGCTGGCTGCAGACGGTCAGTGCATGTGCAGGAAGTGATGATTACTGGAATCCAAGCTCGTTGTTCTTGTTGCAGACAGGATGCTGCTACACTAAAACACTACAACCAGTCAGCACTTTGCTGCAGGTGGCCAGTGATCATAGGTTAAACAAGATCCAAAACCATGTACATCGGAAATGGGTTCTTTAAATAAACAAATACGACAAGTAGACACATGCGCGTGCACACACACATGCTACATATATTTATTGGCACAGAAAACTGGCTGTCAAGTATGTACTAAAATACATATTTGTACAAGCAGCATGTGGGCGCAGTAAGTAGCATTGCTGCCTCACAACTCCAGGTCGATCATGAACTCAGGTTACTCTCTGTGCGTTTCTCATGTTCCCTCTGTATTCATTTGGGGTTTTCTCCAGGTTCTCCAACAACGTATGCATGCAAGGTGCCCTTCAATGAACTGGCATCTCATCCAGGGGAAATTCTTCTTTCTTGTTCAAAGAGTTCCTGGGACTGGCTTCAGACCCACTATAGCCTGAACCAGGATAAAGCTGTTACTTAAGATGAATGAAATATGTTGAAATATGTTATTGTTTCTATAGTAACAACTCATTCACAGAGACATCCATGGTGGTGCTAAGACATAAAAAATATGCTGTTATTTAACAAAGAAAAGCGGACATTTATTTAACATTGATGGAAAGAGTCTCCAGTGTCAGAACTCTGTAACAGAGGTAAAGCTGTAACCAAGTTTTCTGACAGGGAAAACATTTCAGGGCAGAAAATATGTCCTTTGTGTTTTCTCTGTAACAAGCTGCATTTTTATTGCCTTATTAACTTCAAGAGAAATGACAGAGAACAGGGAACGACTGTTCCACTTCATGACTGGCCACATTACACCCACCTCTTGTTGATTAATTTCTTCTAAAAGCATGCCCTGTCATTTTATTTCTTCCTTACTGTACATTGGTAACAATAACTAACATAATAAATCTGACATCTGCCTCCAAATGCACTTGGGACATTCACAGGCAGCAGTTAGGGAAAGAAACATAAAAACAAACTTCTCTTCACTGATGAATTTCACAGGGTTTATATTTCCTTCAGACTGAACAATGAGGTTTGTTCTTAAAACATGCTTGTTATGTCAACCCACAACTTTTGAACATAGTGTATGTTATGGTTCATACAGTGTATGTTACGGTATTTGGATGTAATGACTGTCCACAATTTACATTAAAAATCATGATGGGGTTCTGGGTGCAACAACATGGACAAGTCAAAAGCAAAGTCCAAGCTGAGTCAATCCCTTAGCTGCGATTCTACAGAGAAGAGAATATCTCTCTTTGGTGTGGCTGCTCTCAAACTTCATTCATTCATTCATTCATTCATTCATTCATCCATTCATTCATTATCTTAACTGCTTATTCCTGCCCCTAGGGTCATGGGAGAGCTGGTGCCTAGCCGGCGGCATAGGGCACAAGGAAGGATCAACCCTAGACAGGGCGCCAATCCATCGTACGGCTCTCAAACTTTTTTCCTCATATTGTCTAGGAAGTTTTTATTGCCACTGTCGCATCTGGCTTACTCATTAGGGATGAAGATCTAATCCGGATTTCTGTAAAGCTGCTTTGAGACAATCCCTATTGAAGCTCTCTACAAATAAAACTGAACTTGATTTAATTTAATTAAAAATTATGCATATAAACAGAACACCAGAGAAGGCAAAGCAAAAATGTGGTGGAACATCGATGTCCAACTTAAAATAGCAGGGATGGATCACAATAAGTTGAGGAAATGAATATTTTGTACTTGGCTAACTTGATGTAGCAAATAAAATCAGACCGGATGGACAAGATAAATTTAGGCCTTCTTTTGTTATATATCTGATATGTCACACTTTATGTGGCAAGCATATTCTGAATCACTTGTAATTTTAAAGCCATTGTCAGTAATTTATTATATATTTTCCAGTATAAAATGACCAAGTGTCCAACTGGACTCTTGACATTTGTAAGATTTTCTGCTTGAGCCTTTTCGAAATGTTATTAATGCATTACCCATTATCAACTTATCCAATATAATTTTAGATATCCAACATATACATACTGACTAAAATGCAATATACAGCACACTCTTTTTTTGCTTAATTTTACTGTCACTAAATTTCCCAATTTAGCTTGTTGTCTAATAGTGCCTCTGCACATGTTTAAATCCAACCTGAATAACAGACTTAAGAGGCTTTTTATCCATTAACTCATTAACCAACTATAGAGAAATAAAGCTTTACGAACTTAATGGAATTAAGGCTTCCCTTTCTTAATGACAGAGTTAATGCTGTTTACCAGAAGACTTTTTAAAATGTCATACAGCACTTTATATTTTATTTGTCTATTGTTAATGGTGTAACAAGTCCATTAGGAATCCATTTAGCTCTGTGTAAGATAGAGAGCTTTAAAATAGACAATTTCTGTCAGTGTGAGAGGAGGTTGTAGGCCATGATGGTGGTTTAAGATGAAATTCTGAATGCATATGAACAACAGAGGAATATTTCACTAATTTTGTTGCTGCTGACTAGTCAGAAAAAATGGACATACGTTTGTAGAGGTAATTAACCAGGTGCTTTAGACAAAGTAATTCGTTTTACAGAAAGCACTTGATGAATGTCATTATTTCTGTTCCTTTACAAATAATCCAAGACGTTATTATTTAATACGATATAAACAGGAATGGCTGGTATAACTGGCTAGCAGGGCCATAAGGTGGGTATCAGTGACGTATTATCTGATGTGGACTCCAAAATGAAACCTTATATCCATGTCTTTTAAAAAGATTAAAAGACAAAGAGAAAATCACTGTTAGGTACATTTTTGATGTCATGATAAATTGTGAACTGACTACAACAGTATTCCTATTAGATTTTACCCCTCCTATCTAATATCACGACCAGCCATCATTGCATACACAAATACTACTACAAATATGAAAATATATTATGGTTACCTGTGTAACTGAATGTTATATTTGTAAGTACACTTTCTGTATTTCTAACTGATAAAAGTACAAAGGAAACATGTTCAGTGTTTTCACTGAAAAACCTAATTGTATTTTGTAAATATAAAAGCAATAGAATGTGATACTCAAAAAAGTTGGGGCAGATGCAGAATAACAGAGAAAATGTTATACAAGTAACACTGTAAGGTTCTACAATTAGCAGTTTAACTGGTAACAGGTGAGGTCACCAAGATTGAGTGGCTTAGACTTTGCAAGCAAGGAGGGGTTGTGGTGTCAAACATTTTGAGAGAATTGTCGGTCAGTTCAATGCTTCTCAGAACAAGATTGCAAAGAATTTAGGTCTTTCACCATCTACAGTTCATAATATCATGAAAAGTTTCAGGGAGTCAGGGATCTTGGTGCATAAAGGCCAAGGGCGTAAACTGCTACTGAATGTGTGTGACTATCAAGCCCTCAGGTTATACTGCTTGAGAAGCCGTCATGCTACCATGATGGACATAGCCACATGGGCTCGGGAGTATTTTGAAAAATCACTGTCACTTAACACAGATTCCCAAGAAAAGCAACCTGAAACTGCATTATGCACAGAGGGAGACATATATTAATTTTGTGCAGAAACGGCAGCGAGTTCTCTCGGCTCAAAGTCATCTGAGATGGACTCGAAGACAGTGGAAATGTGTTCTGTGGTCAGACAAGTCCACATTTCAGCTTGTTTTGGAAAAACAGATGTCGGATTTTATGTGCCAAAGATGAATAAAAGCATCCAGATTGTTACCAACTAAAAGTGCAAAAACCTGCATGGCATTAGGGCATCAGTGCTCATATATCTGCACATATATGTGAAGGTACCATTGATGCGGAGGCTTATATTGGTATTTTGGAGAAACATATGCTGCCATCAAGACAACATCTTTTCCCAGGAGCTCCATGTCTATTTCAGCAGGAGAATGCCAGGCCTCATTCTGCACGAGTTATAACAGCATGGCTTGACTGGCCTGCCTGCAGTCCAGATCTGTCTCCTATTTAAGTTCGTCATTGTAAACACACTGAAAATCTTTTGTCCGTTCAAGCGAATTAACAAAATAACAAGGTTCAAGTGAATTAACAAATTAAAGAGGTCAGTTTTTATTGCATTTTTAGAAAATGCCCCAACTTCTCTGGAAATGGGGTTTGTATGTTCATACATATACAGTACATACATATTCTGTTGGTGATTTATAGTTAGCACACTATAATGAGTCACATTTAAACCATAGATTTGATTAATTAGAGCATTCACCAACATCATCTAAGCATTTCTAAGCATTTTGTTTTGTCTTCATCGCATATAACACATAATTTAACATTGTAAATGGTGTACTTTATGACACTTCACACATAAGATCCCATTATAATGTGCTAATTTGCATTTGCAATGGGATAAATTGTGCTTGCAAATATTTTCCACATTGCCGGTGCTAAAAATAATTGAGTAAAATAGTTCAAATGCAAAGTAGGCAGAGGACAAATATGCAAACTTTGCATGTGTTATTTGTTCTTGATAGCCATGGTGAGTTAAAGTCTGTAAGAGACTCCTGCAAAGGTAGACAGAACGTGAACCTTGCCACACATGCATGATTACCCATCCAGTATACAGCCAATTAAATGCAGTGAGAAGTATCAACAAACTGTTCATAATTGAATATGAACACAACATAAAAGAAGTGTCTGTTCTGTTCATAGCATTCCTGTGAATAAAATCCATTTCACAGGCTGTATTTACATGCTGTTAACATTAGAGGAAGAAATGTGAAGTGAATATGAAATATGAAACTAATCTAGCTACAATAATATTTAGCCATCATTTTTGTAAGAAACTTTCTGATCACTAAGACATGAACAACCTTCTAATCATTATAAGCTAGTGAATGACTTCAGCTGACGGAAATAGGCTTATACAAATGTAATACCTGCATTTCGGTGGTACTAATTTGCACCCAATCTCTGTTCTGGAAGTGAATTTAAGGATTAATAAATTGCATTCCAGGTACCAAATTAATTTCTTTTTTTTTATAGACAAGATGTGTTAATTTGTTCACACTGTCTTCTGTAGAACCTACATTAAGCTGATCAGCTTGTTTTTTTTTTCACAGATTTTTATCAAATTTACCTGGTTCTGTACATGGACTAATCTTTGGTAAGTCAGGGCTTTCCCCAAAATCAGTCACAAACAATATTCAGATTTTATAGTATTCTATATTAAGGCACAGGAGCATACTAACACAATTCTAACTTGCAAATCCTAAACTCTGCTAATTTTAAAAAAATATATCTTCCATTTTTTTCTGCTGTTCTTATGAAATGATACAGAAATATCTCGGTTTTAGGGTTACTGAGTGAGTTGCCATTATATTGAAACAAACGTGTTGTTACACAACCTTATTAAACTTGCCTCACTGTGTTGATATCAAAACTGATTATAGCAGTTGTTATAACAAATGTTACCTTTTGGAATTGGCCTCCATAAATGTACATGTATGTTCATGTCAATTCTCAAAGAAGAGTTTATGTACCGGTAGTTGTCATTTAGCCCTATGAACACTTTACATAAGTAAACCTTTACAATTTCATGAAATATACTGGCACCAAGATGAAGGTGATGTTGAAGGTGGAAAACAGTTAATCTAGGTTTATTCACTTTGAAAGACAATGTGCTGTGTCCTTGCCCTAAACAGACTGTTGTATGTTAATTTTGTTTTGCATGGTAATTGAATTTTTGCTCATAAAATCTAATGCAACATCCATGGCTGTCTGAATCTCCTTGGCTAATGACCAATTTAACGAGTCCATTAATGCAGTAATTTTGAAGATAACAACATTCTAATTGCCCCAGGCCAATTAAGAGCCCACTCTGCATTTGACCTTTAGCAGTTGTGAGCTGAACATTCCTAATGAATACCAGGAAGCATTTTGAGTGGCATAAGCATTTGAGATATGCTTTTAAAGAACAAGGCTTGACCCAAGCTCATTCAGTGCAACTATCCTCAATTAGGCCTTTGCTTCACACAGATTCACACAATGACTTCGTATTATGTTTCAGACCTTTTACATCACATCTTTAAATGTAGGCATTCATCTACATTTACATCTACTGCCATCCATTATCTCACTCCGATTTCATCTTAAAATTAATCAATTATTCAGCACCTATTCCACACTTCAATAACAAACACTTTACACCTCTCATTAAAAAGTGTAAAATGGATTTCAGACAGGTTTTGCCGGTGTTGTTTTCTCCTAAACAGGACACCAAAAGACGAACCAGTAAATCACATTGTGTTGTGCAACGGTCTAATTTGTGTTTTTTTTTTTTTTCCTGTGTGATGAATCATAAGTTGGTTGCACATTAATAGTGGAACACTAAGGGAGACATATGGAATGCATTGATCTTTTGCACAGTAGTAACTCATCATGGTGGTGCTTCTTTCAGTGTTCACCCCTAATGGCTGTAAGGTAAGATGGATGTGTGTGCTCTCGTAGAACACAAACTAACCACAGCGTCCGACAGTACCGTGTCTCGGGCAGTCTGCAGACACCACGGTATGCATATCCTACTAATACATAATTCATGAGTACTCATGGAAAAGATGCGAGCGTAGTTTATTTTTGTCTTTGTTTGATCAGCATTATGAACAAAGTGGCTTGAAGGCTGGATCGATTTTAGTGTTTCAGTGAGGAAGAACACCTCCACATGTGTTTTGTAAGGGACACACATACGTGCATACATCCTGACTCTACACTTTGAAGCTGACACTTTGCTGAGTAGGCTGTTGTCAGATTTAGACCTTGCGTAGGTGTTGCCTCACCTACATGAGTGATAGTCGGGCCAGAAGCACAGTAAGGGGATGAAAGAGAATGAACTAGTCATCTCGCCCCCCTCTCCATTACTGTACAACAAAAGAAGTAACACTTCTTATTAAGGCTTCTGGAACTGACATAATTTAACACACCAGTTATGATGAACATGTCATGAACACAATCTTTTTAAACACCATAAGCAGCATTAACAAAGTAACTTAATTAATTTTTTTATAATAAATCAAATATGCCAAATAAACTGATGTTCATACCATCAGTGACAAAAATAAAATCCAAAGCGATTAACATGAACCAATTTTAAGGAGTTAAAATTAAAAGTGAGGTTTAAAATATTTATACCTGTAGTTCAGCAAGTTATAATCATTTAGCGCCCGTCTGTAAAATAATTTTTGAAAGAAAGTATACTGGGAAATTATTCTAAGTGAATATATACAGTATAATGTGTCAAAATCTAACCAGGGCTGGCCCAATGAATAAGCAAACTTTGTGACCACCAGAATTGAAAACTCTCTGGTAGTGTGCTGGCTAGCTAGTCCTACTGATTTAATCAATTCCTGCTTCCTCTGTCTAAGCTAGGTGTCAAGTTCATGCACATGCACACTGTAATGGGTATTAACTGCATTTTGATGCAAGCACAGCCAGACTAATGTCAGATTACAGTCCTCTCCTCTGTGCAAAGAAGTAATCCTGCAAAAAAAAAGGACTTCTGGAGAAAAGAAAGAATAAGAAAACAGAAGATGAGAAAAAAGAGCAAGATAAAGGTATGTTTTGGTATGATGAAGGCAACACAGCTACAACAATTAAATTTGATAATGGGTCTATTAGAGTTCCAGTAAGTGCGTAAATGATCAAGCATTTACAATTATATAGTATTGGCAGCACAAAGGCAGTGGGGGCCCCCAAATCAAAGTCTGCTTAGGGCCCCATAAAGGCTGGGGCCGGCCCTGCTCACATGTACGCAAGTAAAAGTAAAAGATGCTACTTTTGAATATACTCAACTATTAATGCTAGTAACTAAATAAATTAAGTTAATGTCATGTTTTCACGTGAAAAGTAACTTTTAGTACTTATCTAAAACTGTCAGTTCACTTTTTAATTATCAGAAATAAAATACACTATAAAGAACCAATATTTACATAAGCTCAAATTTGACTTACCACCTAATCAATTACATTAGCTACTGAAACTGATGATACTGTAACCTATCATTAACAAAGGAAACAAGCTAACAGATAAATATAGTTATATAATATAGCTAAACTTACCTTAATGTTTTTTTTTTCAAAAATTGGATAGAGTTCTTGCCTTCTAGCTTCTTTGCTTACTTTGATGGTTATTTTATATTCAACTGCATGGATAGACCTTGCAGACTACGTTTACTGAGTAGCTTAAGAAGCTCACTCCAGGTAAAGGTTTTTTTCTACATTGTTGATCTTGAATGGGTAGTAAACTGAAATTATTGTATGTTTAACTGAGCCCATTCAATTGGTATTGTGTCTTACACACAGTCATTGAGAGAAGACATGAGATGAGAACTTTGAAGGTCTAAATAAAAATGTAAGGAGTAAAATATGTTTTTTTTTCTCTTGGAAATAGAATTAAGAAAGAGTTCAGGTATTCATTTTCAGTAATATTCAAGTAAAGTATAAATATTAAAATTAATTTTAAGTATAGTAACATACAATTAAAATATAGCATAGTAAAGTAGGATTAATTGAGTATTTTTCACTCCTGTATTTAAACAAATCTAAATTATTGCATGTGCTAACTGACCTTGTCATGCTCTTAATATCACTTGAAGTTTATCATTTGTTAATGTTAACGAATGCACTAAAAAAATGCGAGGTAAGGTAATGTAAAATGTAAAGTCATTTATCATTGTATCGGTTGTGTGTATAATAATGTGCTGTATCAATGCATGACCGTGAAATGCCACTCTATCTGTGAGTCTATGGGCTGTATACAAGCTTTGTAGCTTATTGAGTTGAAATCTCTGACAGCTCGTCACTGTGCTAGAGAATAAACCTAATCAACCTGGCCATCTTTTCTGATCCTTCTATAATGCATCTGAAGTGACTGTAAGCGTGTATGTCCCCCAGGCAAAAGTGTCCGAATTATAAAATGCTGAAATACTTAGCATGAAAGTAAATGTCAACTCTTTCATACTTACTAAAAATGGAAAGGACTTGAACAGAGGCGGCATTGTCAAAAAAACTTAATATGTTTGCTGACATTTTACAAAATGCTGATTAAATGTTAAAAAAGTGATTTCCCCCCAGTCGCATGGGGTGGGAGTGCACATCCCTGTATCTGTTATTGACTGTCTTTCATTTACTCTTTGCGACGAAGCAGCCTAAGAGTGGATTAGGCTCTTTTCAATCCATCTTGAGCAAACTGCCTCCACCTTGTAGCAATCTTTACTCACATTTTCCATTTTCCCAATGGTAAAACAGAATCTCATTTTAAATTCCAATAAAAAAGCATTTTTATGCTTTTTAAAATTACCCTGATATGTTATGCAGCATATAATAAGTTATGCAGCACACATAATACAATATCATGCCTGACAAAAGCAGTATAACTGCATTTAGTTACATCCATAAGACTTTTTAACACATCAGTAAATGAATTAATAATGATATCTTTTCATAAGAATATTGTATAAACAAAAGGTTTCATATCTGTACCTCAACGTACAATGCAGAACCTGTGTTATAAGTACACCATAGCATTAGAGATAACACATTATTGTATAAACACATTTAAAATGCATTACAAATATAGAATTGAAAGGAAATGTAACCTTAAAAAAAGACAGTTTTTGGTCAGTGCCATGGCATGTCTTTACTTATGAGCAATTAAACAGGTTTATATTAGGCATATTACATTGAACACATTCTAAACACATTTATGTATTTATATAATGTGTTACCTGAAAATTTTGATTACATTACATTACATTAGGTAGATGCCATATTCTTTTACACACACACACACACACACACACACACACACACACACACACACACACACACACACACACACACACACA
>JAOVVH010000059.1:19919512-19932443 GCA_028566435.1 Scorpiodoras heckelii | reverse complement strand
GCCCTACACCATACTAATAAATTATTGTGGTCTAAAACCAGGTGTTTCAGTTTCATTGTCTAACCCCTGTATATGTATATATATATATAATTTTTCTCTTTGTGATGTTTTTTTTTCATTATACCAAACTATATGGAGAGCACTTTGTTATAGCACTGTATCATAAAGTCAACATGTCTTCAGCACATCTACTAAGAACAGGCAGAAATCACAGAGAGAGAGAGAGAATGAGCCATGTGGTCCAAAAAAGCTTTTTTTTTTTTTTTCTATTTCAGCTGACTGAGCCACATAATGGAAATCTGGGCCTTGATGAATGGCCAGAAGGCAGTGAAGCAAAGCATGGCAGAACAAACCGTAGACTGTAGGCACGACCAAAAAGCTAACAAATAAACTGCATAGCACACAGAGGGAGAAGGTCTCATCTCAGTTCATTACCCACTGATATGAGCCTCCATTCTCAATCTGGACTGATGTACAGTCTTTATTCACTATATTAAAGTTGACATCAGAAGTGTGTGTGTGTTTGTGTGTGCCACATCACTGGGTGTCATGGGATATAAACAAGCCTTCATCATGCCTTTACTGATACTCAGGGGCTACTGAAAAATCAAGATACGGGCAGAGCAAAAGCTCTTCTTTAAGCGAGTTAATATCAGCGCTATGCAAATGACGTGCAGTGACTTCAATAGCTTCATCGAGTTGTATTTCATCTGACTTTCTCACAGATCCAGCGATAGCCCATGAGACTGCGAGTCAACTATACAAGTGCTATTTTTTCTACTTAACACTTATGAAAGAAGTAATGAACGGTGCGCTTATCTGATCAATTCCCGTTTCATGGCTTTACAGCTCCGAGCCAGCAGCAGATTAAATGAGAACTAATGGGAGAGGAAATATGATTTGGAATTCTATGTGATGGGTATGTGTGTCAGCTGTCTTTAATGGGCACAGCAGAATTAACGTTGAGCGTTGGTGAAGTGTCCTCATGCTGCAGTAATGAGACGCAAGATGAATTACCTTCCGTGCAAGGTTTCATTTTGACACATACACACTGCTATACAAAATGTGTGTATAGCACCCAGGCACACACATCCTGAAAAGCAGAGTGTCTTCAAAGCCAAGCCCATAACACACATGCACACATGCTGCTTAAGCTTGATTGTCTGTATAAGAAGATGAACTTTCGAAATTAACAGGTGACTGACAAGCTCTGATGAGGAGAAACACATCTTTAACTCGATTGGTCAGATTTTAGTCGTCCATATTGTTTGATTTTAATCCTGTTCACAGAGCCTGGGGTACCACTGAGACTGGAATGTTTGCTCTAAACAGGTATTTTATTGACAGCTGTCAGTGTGAAGAGAGAAAAAGAGTTAATTACTCTTAATTAATTACTCATACAATTACAATACAAAATACATAAAAATACATGTAAATACTTAATTACAATATGTTATGCACCCTGAACATATTAAACATTTTTATACTGAAATGTTTTAGTGAGTCTGGTGATAATGTATTAATTAGTGCTGTATGTTTGTTATTCCTGTGAGAAGTTTGTGGTTGTGTGCCTCACTGAGAGAGATTGCTACCATGCCATTTATCAGAAGAAATCTGTCAACAACCTCAAACATCAGTGATAACGGTCAGGTTTTGCTGTTAAATCAATATCTAACATAATTAATGAGAAATACAATGCAGAAGTATTGGAAACAGCAAATGTTGGACTCGATGTTCCATATGAAGGAGTTGTGCTCAAAGATGTGCTGAATTACAGCAGATACTCCACTCTGTTTGCTAGAAATATACCATATGACAAGGACGAAGGCATTGGTGGTTGTACTAGCATCAAAATTGAAGGTTTGGAACGTGATAGTTTTTGAGCAGAGTGTACAGAATGAGGAGGTGAGAGAGCTGAACAGACTGAAGAACTAAAGCCTTGGTGCATCACGATGTTTAGGTCGAGCTGATGCAAGGACTAAATTGCACTGGCAGCACTCTCAGCAGGTAGGCGAATTGTCATTGTGGGTAATGTACAAAGTCAGAACAAAGTGATGTACAAAGTGACTACGTTAACAAATAATTAAAAAAAAATTCATTACAGCATAATTATTGGACATGACTGAAGATGTGCATGTTAATTCTAAAGATTAATATGCAAGTCATATATGGAGGAAATTTTCCTCAAATCTAGTGACATACAGTATAGTATGTCTGTCAAACCCTGATCCATGGTTGGCATCTATGCTTGGCCTTTTCATCCACTCTCACAGCTACCTTTACATCACTATGCTAATGATACTCTGGTCTATCTGTCCTCCCCTCCAGCAGACTCTTCACTACGCCTTCCAGATATTTCAGCCCGGCTGAAGTATCACTCTCTGTAACTCAACCTTTCAAAGCTAGAGATTGTTATCAGCCCAGAAAGTCCATCAATCCAATACAACATCAAATTCAACCACAGTTTATTGTTGCTACTACTATCAAGGTCCAGCAGGAATCCTGATGTAACAATAGACGAGCAGTCTGCCATCATAAACCACACTGTGGTGATTTTCCAATCTTGGAGGTTTGATTTATATGTCAGGGCATACACTCCATACCTGCAATGCATGACACAACTAATCAAGGCACTTTGAACATATTTGCATTTCGCTTTACTGCCTATTGTAGACACCCTTATCCAGAGCAACTGTGTAGTCTTCAAGCAAAGCATATCATTACACTAAAATACAACTAGATAAGGGTCTAAACAACATCAAACTAGAACCCTGGAAGACAGGAGTTAATGTGGGAGTTAGTACTGGCCTGAAAACAGATTACAAGTCAAGCTTTGTTCTATTCTCCTTTCCCTCTAAGTTTAAGTCGTCAGCCTTTGGCCTGATTTTCTATCAACCAAACACACCCCCGCATCATAATCTTCTTTTTATCTGAATCTACTGAAACCCTGAACCTGAGCTTTTGTCCTTGATACTTGCCTATAGAGTAATGGAACTTCAACCACCCGTTGAGAATCAATGCAATTCAGTTTGATTTATTTGTATAGATCTTTTAATAATAGTCACAAAGCAGCTTTACAGAAATCCAGATTAAGATTTAATCACTTTTTATCCCAAACACTCAAGTGCACGTGTGTATATGTGGTCTCCCTTTGCCATGCAATTACCTTCTTTAACATAAACCAATGTACTTTACCTTTACTGTTACTATTTATCCCACATATGCTATTACTGTTTGTGCACATTATTAGTTAGCCTGAATATTTATTTTTAGCTTTTGTGATGTTATATAATCTATAATAATATAAACTTTACAAATCAGGAAAAAAAATCTGTTCGACTGTTATTGTCCACTCATAGCCACTGAATTATCTTAAAGGAACTTACTCCCCACCCACTCGCCACAATTATGTAATTTCATATATTCCTGAAAAGCATGTTTACTGGTATATATGCTATGTGGCATCATGATATACATGTCAGTTTCCATTATAAACCTTACAAACTCCACTAAGTACAGTAGAAACTCAACACATTGTATTTTTGCATCTGTTTTTATCAAAGTAATTTTTTTCTACATTCAGAACTAAAAAAAAAATAGTTTCAAGATGCATTAATTATGCATTAATAAAATTTCACAAGTTCATTTCCATGCCTAATTAGAAGGATATTACTGTGGAATTTCACAAAATGTTGATAATGGGTGGATATTAACCTGAAAAAGGCTTTTGGTTTTTGGCAACACTGCATTGTATTTTCTGGATTAAACCATAAAGAACTTATGTTCAAAATATTTCTGTTGATGTTTTCAGGGCCGAAATAAATATTTTAATTCTAACATCAAAAGTCTAGATTTTTATGTTTTATTAAGAATGCAAATGTACGCATATTAGATAAAACCTCATATAAACAAATGTAAATGTTTTAAAAGGTTCCAATAAAAAAAAAAAGAATATCAGCAATCTACTGGGAATGATTAATTGTAACATATGTAGTTTTAACAGTATGACCCTATTCACCAGTAATGTCTTGCCTAAGTTTCTGCTCAGTGTGATCTTCTTGTGACTATATTTGGATAATTTATTTTATAGCTCATGTATCACTGGTGAGTCCTTGAACATCTGCGTGCTTGAAGTGGATACTGCCTCACATTCTTCTGAAGAAAGAATCTGCTAACTGAATACATATAATGGGAAAAAGTTAGATACTTTTATTAAAAATGCCAGGTATCTCTTGCTGAACAGAAAAAATAAACCAAGCAGAGGTTTTCCAGTTTTCCATGTGCCGAATTACAACGTGGCTTCCACTCAGAAATGGTCAGATCTTGATTTATTGCTGACACAGTAATTAGATTGATAGCAACAGTCTTTAATAGTGTGTCAAAAGAAGGTGGTCTTCAAACTTGTGCCCTATATAGAGGCCTAAAAGAAATTCCCCAGCCATGAAAAAAGAAAAAAAAATGAAGAGACAGAAAGGAACATAGCCCACCGACCAGAGCGCAAAGATGACCTAATTATTAATCACTGCAAATGCAGCAACATGACACTTTTTAATTAATTGGCTGACTATGTGTGGCCTATTTGCCAACATGTTTGGGGAGCAGGTCTTACAGCATGGCTACAGACGTGTTATATTTAATTAGGACTGGAGGCTTCTCTTAGCACAAGCCCCAGAGTGGGATGATCAGGGCTAGCACTCTCCCTAGGGATGCTGGGATGCTGTAATTTTTCAGGTCACTTATGCAGACAATTGCAAATTTCTAGCTAAATTAGAAAACCCATCTAAAACAACCATGAGGGTTTCTAGTCCTGTAATGGAGCTCTAGTAGTATTTTTTTTTTCCATGAGCAAGGCGTCTTCATTAGAATGTAATTAAAACTGTGTTCCTTTCTCGTTCTAAGTTTCACCAGGAGAGATTTAAACAAATCTCTGCTCGCATCAGTAAATTCTCATGTGAATTACGAACAGTGAATGAGAAAGGAAACTGAAATTACTTCATTTAATGGCAAAGGGCTTCCTCAAAAATAGACTTCATTTTGAAATCTTAAGCTGCGCTTAAGCAATTTTTTTTTTCTGTGATTAGTTTGGCGGTAAATGGTTTTCTTTACAACTATATGCCATTTGCCTATGACTCATAAAAAAGTTTTTTTTAATGCATCTGATGCAATTTTTTAATGAAGCATCCCTTGTGAGTCATATGAGGTAGAGTCTCTACTGGCATCAAGAGAAATGATTTCTGAGAAAATGCGATCAAAAGTCATCAGAGAAAATGTCATTACATGTATTGAGTCTTGAACTTGTAGGAATATAAATAGATGTGAAACTCAGTAGCAGGTTTGTAGACTATTACATGGAAAAAATGAAGCAATGTATACACCGATCAGGCATAAGCTTATGACCACCTCCTCTTCATTGTCCATTTTCTCAGTTCCACTTAATATATAGCTGCACTTTGTAGTTCTACCGTTACAGACTGTAGTCCATCTGTTTCTCTACATACTTTTTGTCCCCTCCACTCTGTTCTCTAATGGTCAGGACCTCCACAGGACCAGCACAGATCAGGTATTATTTGGGAGGTGG
Source organism: Scorpiodoras heckelii (assembly GCA_028566435.1). Taxonomy (NCBI): domain Eukaryota; kingdom Metazoa; phylum Chordata; class Actinopteri; order Siluriformes; family Doradidae; genus Scorpiodoras; species Scorpiodoras heckelii. The sequence goes on along the minus strand of JAOVVH010000059.1, from coordinate 19,926,865 downwards.
ATCATTCTCAGTACTGCAGTGACACTGATGTGGTGATGGTGTGTTAGTGTGTGTTTTACCGGTGTGAGTGGATCAGAGAAAAGGAGTGTAGAAAAAAGAAGGTGGTCATAAGGTTATGCCTGATTAGTGTACATGTTCCTTAGGCACCCTTCACACCTGATGTAAACATATTTCCCTTGTTCCAATTAAAAATAGACAGCTGAGATGGATAGCTGTTCACATCTAGTATTTTCATATGTCTGTAATGAATTTTTTTTACTAATACTTTAAATGACAATCCTTTGTTGTCCTAGCAAACATGAGTAGTAAAGCACAACATTTACTTCAGTATTTTTTACCTAAATTGTAATTCTAAGATTATAATTGAAGAGTATCAGGCACTATAATATTATGGAAGCATTAATATTCATTCATCTTCAATAACCACTTTGTCCTCTTCAGGGTCACAGTGGATTAGAAGTTTGTCCTGGGAACAACAAAGAACCCAGAGAAAACCCACATCCCTCCCATCCTTTTGGATAGACAGGAATTTCCCAATTTCCATATCAACCTGGGAACTGTGGAGCTGTGCAGCAGCCTGGCTATCCGTTGCACCATTTTCCCACCCAGTACCCTTGTTATTTTAAAGCAGTGAATATCCTGTGTAACCAGTAACACACTTCTTAAGTATTTTCTTCAATACATTCCTACTCTTCCTCAAATTATTCTTTAACGACTTTTACTTTTGTCATAATTTTTTACATAAAAATAACATCTGGTTGACCAGCTGTATCAAGACACACTATTCAGGCTTCAGATGTTACAAGCATCTCTGCAAGTGGTTTGATTAACTAGATCACAATGCAGCTCCATCAGAGCTTTGTCAACTCTGAATGTGGTTTTACTTCTGTTCACACACCTTTTTTGGGGTGGAGATTGGATTTTACCCCATTTTCGCACCTATTTGGTCACCTCCCAGTTTCCACTCACCAGCCAGCTCTCCCCTACAGTTACCAACTGGGAGGGTGATGGCTAGCAACTGATACAGAGTAGCGTAATATACTTAGAGAAAAACAGTATCCGCCCTCACGCAATCCCTCTCACACAGAGATTAGCCACATTTACTCCCTTGGCTCCTGCCCACGGATGACTGTGGCATCTAATTATTATTGCAAATTCAAAACCAGAAGATAAGGCAAATACTTTTCTCTTGCACCATCTGGAGCTGTTCACACCCCTTTTTCACAACTATAGTGTTGTAGATGAGATAACACTTTTCTATCTGTATCTGTTTACATGTTTATGTGATAAAGAGGTGTTTGTTTTAAAACAGCAGTCTCTTTCAGTGGTTGTTTCTGATGGTTTTCAATGTGGTCACAAATCCAGTCCCCAGTGATCTCCAGTGGGTTTTAGTGTTCTTCAAAATACTGAACATTATGGGAAGGACTGTGGACAAAGACTTGTGTATTTCAATCTGAAGCTCATATGAAGGTTTACAGACAAGATTTAACATTATGTTCAGGAATGCATTTAATGTCACGGTTCCTAAAATTTTGTGACCATGTCAAAATCAAATGTCTGTAGTGCTTCATGCCTTTTATGGTTTCACATATTCCTATTTGAGTGGTGATGAACACAATATTGTTCTTCTACCAATGTGCCCTTTCTAGCTTTCACAGGAAATTGCAGCTAAGACGGATTTTGTATGTGATCATAGCTCGTTCAGCCTTAATAGCAGGATCCTGCAATAAGATCATAACTTGGAGATAAACACTTCACACTTAATAAAACAGTGCTTTTCTGTTTACTCTCCCTGACTCTGTGACAGCAGTTTGAAAGTCAATTTGGGCAGATATGAGAAAATCCATAGGTAATTATATAAGAGCCAAGACTCCATTACTGTTGCTTATGACTATCGTATTATAAATCAATCTAAGTTAATGACTTGTCAAGAATGTGTTTGATTTATCTCAGGTTGACAGTACTCCTACTGAAGAGTGCAAAACATCTTATTTCACTCAGGACTCTACCTTTTGCATGAATACATTTTTTGATTAATTATGTATTCGTTAGACGCAAGACAACCTTATATGTACGCAACATAATGAAAAGTATACAATCTCTAAAGAAGAATATTAATTATTGTATGTATTAGTTAATCTCAATACAATATATTAAAAAGGATATCTTTTTCCACATGATTTTCAGTACTGGAGGCTTCTTACTAAAGAGAATGACCAGATTATGTCACACACAAAATCCAGAGCTAGAGACATACAAATGCCCCTATTAATGCAAAGGCTTTGCACTACCCTCCTCGCTAAATTATCACCATGTGTGGTAAGCGTCAGCGGAACAGCGAATGAATTTACCCCCTCTTAGAATAAAGCCCTTGAGTGCTTTTCTCCCTTCTTTAAAGAGAAGGGCACAGACATTGCAATGACATACTGCTGAATTGTAATAGCTCAGTGGTTTAAAAGCACTTTAGACACCCCCTTAACATGGAGACAGACACAGGCACATTTCCCAAAAGTACCGTTTCGGCCACTGCTAAAAGCCTTCTAAGGTGAGTTAACGGCGGCAGCCTTCACGCAACCTCTCATATGAAATAACTGAGAAAAAAAGGGCACATGATGGTCTCCTCCTGCATATCAAAAACATGGCATGCTTATAATTTACCTAAGCAAATGTGAACATTTCTTATACATAAATTCATAATGCTGGTTTGTTACTGGAAGACAAAATTGGCTCATTCTCTTTATCAGTGAACTCTGGTCTATTTTCTCCATTACCTGGGATATGTTTTTTTCCTAGAACATTCTGCTATGCCAGTGTATGGACAAACAATGATAATATACTCTGTCTTGTGTCTGTAAGTTATTAATAACTTTGACTGTTTACTGCCTAGAGGTACTGAGATGCAGGTGCTGGCAATATTCCTTCATGAAATGGAAAGTCCATTAGGATAGGCTTCATCATATAGGTTCAAGCTCATCATATAGGTTTATTTTAGCACCAGGTTTGAGAATGAATATCAGAAAGTCAAATTAAAACCTCTTTCTAAAAATAAACATATGATGTGAAATTGTGAAATGTGAAATTAAAGAATAGAATCTTTCTGTGCTCAGGAATGATAAATAAAATGTATGTCAGCTCTAAGTTTGTTCATCTTGACATTAGCACTGACTCATTTAAAGAAATACTCTCTACATAGGCCTGAAAACATGGATATATTATTCATGCAACCACATAGTGCAAAATGCAGCTAAAAGAGCCTTTGTTGAATTGCTGGAGATGACCTGCTGCTGTGCTCAATTTCACTCAACTTATCAGCACAACTCCTTTCATATCCCTAGATCAGCATGAGGTGCAATTTGCTGAAAGCAGTAGGGAAAAACGTGAACACAGATCGAAGAGAAGCTCTTTTTTGCAAAATATCCACTGTTTGCTCTAATGCTGTGAAATTATCGACTTATTAAAGAATTGACTGCGATTAAAAAAATGTATGCCACTAAAATTTTTAACGCAGATTAAAAACTTGTTAAATTATGCAAATCATCGAACATAAACATTCCGAAATTGACCGTTACGTTACTCGTTTTAGGCAGCATTCCGATTGAAAAGGTCCCTAAGCTGTATCCCTGCTCTCTACACACTGCACAGGGTACAGAATCCCAAGGGCTCCGCATAGGGAACTCAGTCACTAAAACGGCTCTATCTGGATGCCTTGCAACGTCATCAACATTGGACAGCCTCGGGATCACACCTTCATTACAGCACTCGGCTGTATTTAACATGATAAATCAAACAACACTGTTCAGACTAATTTTGCATGCTGTAGGCACTTTTGAAATGAATGTGATGAAATGTCTGTGAACTGTGGGTGTATTGCAATGTATTTTTGGTTGTCTCTTCTCGTGCAGAGCTCTGATCTAGCTCGTTAGCTATCATAAACATTGCTAAAGACTGAAAGGAACAATGGAGAACGAAGAAGTTGTAGCTCTTTTTGGGCTGCTATATTTTTGTATGGTACATTTAGTGATCAACGGAGACGACAATGGCGACGTATCCTAATAACATATACGCAAAGTCCTTCCCTTCCTTTGTGGCGGCGGGTCTTTGAGGTAAAATCGAATCAGCCAATCATGTAGCAGCAGCACAACAGAACTTCCGGTTAAGTGATATACACATGTTCCCTTTAAAATAAAAAAATTAAAAGACATAAGTCATCACTTTTATCAAATAAAGTTAAGTGAATAATGAGGCAACATTCAACAGCCGTGTCTCTAAAATAGAACAATGATAAACGGCAACAACATTTTCAATGGCCCTACGATGCCTACTTGCATGTACAACACAAATCAAAATGTGCATTAAAACCACGATTAACACCTGATTAAAAAAATTAATCATGTGACAGCTCAAGTTTCCTTCCATTACACAGAGGAATGAAGAAGGAAACGTCAGTAGTAATAGATTAACCCTTAAATAAGCATTTGGGGACTGTCATGCTTGGACCAGATTAACAGAAAAATACACATAGGTTAAAATAAAGACGGAGAGATTTTGTTAAAAATATTTTTTAAAAATGGAGATCAAAGGCAAATGAACAAAACAGGCAACATGCTGTCAGTGCAAATTGGGTAAAGCAGAGAGCTGAAAACAACGAGAATAAATAACAAAGAAACCAAAGCAAAGTCACACACAGCAAACACAGATTACAGAGTTAGCTGGATTGGATTGTTGACAAATTGACATGATACTAGATTTGTCCATTTTTCGAACTTGTTGTTGGGCTTGTAAGCAAGTTTTTAAACACAAACCTGCTTAGGAACAGATTAGATTTAGCACATACTTAGAGAATTGTTATAACCACAGAAAAAGTGCCTTTATTACAAAATAGACCTCAAAATTGGGCTATGTTCACATTCTGATTTTCCGTGACACAGAAATAATTTTTTTTCAGACCTGAGCCACATTCTTATGTGATTCTAGATCAGATATACTGTATATCAAATAATAGACCGAGCGACATGAATGAGAATGGTCAGTTAGGTGAGATTTCTGTGCCTTTTTCTCGACACACTGTCATCATCATCCAGCAGTGGAGGATAGCAGCAGCAGTAACTATATTTAGTAGAAGAATGGGGAAATAGGTGATTCACTAGATATCTGGGGAATCGATTCGCGCAAACTGGAAAGAACCTACTGAATCTGAGTAGTGATTGAAACCATTACCGAAGATATGTGCACACTTGGGGCATCTCATGGACAGGTGTGTTCACATTAAACACAGCTATCGGTTATGGCTATAAACCACCATGATAGGCAGATCTGATCTGAGCAAAATTTGGAACTGTTCCAATAAACTTGTAATGTAAATGTAGCCTTACTAAATCAAGGTTATGCAATAGCTATTGCGAGTCTTTAAATAATTTTACTGTGCTCCCATCTAAAGCAAAAGTGCCTCTAATTTAAACAGTAGCTAAGGTCATAAGTCTCTACTACTTATCAATCGACTTTTTAATTAAAGTGCCTGTATGATGATGGAAGATATATTACCACTGACACCAACAACATATTTCAGGAAGACTTTCACATATTTTAAATGCTTCTTAATTGGTCTATTCTGAACAGAGACTGAGATATGCAGACTAAAAAAAAAAAAGAAACAAGCAAAAGCAAACAGTGTAAAGTAGATAGCATGTTTAAACGTATTACCACATGATTGCAAATTGCTATTGCAAGTCCTCAATTTAATTTAATCTTTCGAGATTTAGGTTCTTACCAACAGAAAAAAATTGTTGTACTTTGAACAAACAACTTACAAACTACATAGAGTTCATAGGTCTCTGGAGACTTGAAGAATTATGTCTATTAAAAGCCATATTTAATTAAACGGTATATTTCTATTGCCACCCACACATGAGTATGTATGAGGGCTACTGTGTATGTATTTAAAAATATATATAGTGTTCATTTAATTGATCTATCGAACTATTCACAATGGCTAATTAAGCACCACACATAAGTACCGTAATAGTAAAGTAAATAATGAAGTCTTGCACAAGCATTTTCATTTCTCCAAGACTCCAAGAATGGCTATACTAAACAAGTTCTCAGATGCACTTGGAAAAAAAAAAACAACAACAAACAAATAAATAAATAATTTAGCTTGCATGAAATGATGATTAATTAAATGTGATATACATCATCTTATCTTTGATTAGTTAAGCAACATAAAAACATAGCCCAGAACAAAAGGAGCAAATGCTTAGTAGTGCTGGCAGAGAATGCAAGACTAAATGAGCATCAAGAGAAGAGGATGAAACTATGCAGTATATATATATTTTTTAGAAAAATATCTTGCCTGGGCACCAGTGACAAGCAGATTTTATGTCTGGGCTATTACTTTTTATTCATAGTAGCATGGCACACAGTAACCTCAAGCAACTCATTTCTTACCAAATCAGGAACATGCCAAAAAAATAATAATAAAAATAAAGTTCACCACAGTATATTGAGAGAAAATAAAGGTGCTTGCCAAACCTTGGCAAATAAAAAAATATATATTTATTGTACAATGTGAGGACAATGCACTAAGTCTCAAACACAGTGTGCTTCATTAGACATTTTGCTAGCGGAGGATAATAATTATATATTAATATGTTTCCCTTCTGTATTAATGCATTTAACTAGCAATATATCTCACCATAGTCAACTTCTGGGCAACTAAAACTTCAGACTTTGCAGTACACTGGAGCTTGTCTTGTGGACTAGCTAATAAATTTATGATTTGTCAACCCATGATCAAATAAATGCATGGCCTGTTGTTGATAGCCATGTGTTGATATGTTGTTCAGGACAGTTTCATAACTGTGTGTGAGCTTCTTGAATGTTTCTTGAGTCTATAATGGACAGACCAAATAAAAAATTTTTAAAAGCCAAATAAAATGTTTAAAAAAATATTTTATACATTTTATTCACCAAATGAACACCAGTGGTTTCCACATCATATTTTTCACAGCATATTTCATATTCATAGCATATTTTTCTGATCCAAATTCAAGGCCAGTATTATGGTTTGCATTGGGTATATAATAAACCTTAATGCTGATTTAACTCTAACAGCATCAGCTTCATTATACCGTAAATCATCCCTGTCACAAACACACCCCTGCCTGGGAACTTCAATTCCCAGAATGCCCAATCTGTAACCACACCCACTTTCCCATCTCTCTCAACTACACTCATTCCAATTCACCTCCATTCTAATGAGCTTCACCTGCTCCTCATTGGACCTGTGTGTGTGTGTGTGTGTGTGTGTGTGTGTGTGTGTGTGTGTGTGTGTGTGTGTGTGTGTGTGTGTGTGTG
>JAOVVH010000059.1:19890626-19900868 GCA_028566435.1 Scorpiodoras heckelii | reverse complement strand
TGTATATATGCACTATATTGTCACTCATATTATTTTGAATTGTTAGTATAAGCTGACCAGCCACTTATACACTTACTTTATTTTTATTCATAATTTCATCCAAAACATTTGGTCATTTGGACTTTAAAAGGACAATACTATTAAGTAATTAATCGTGCCATATTTATGCATTTAATATTCACACTGAATGGTATTGCATAATTTATAAATGTATTTACAGCCTAAAACATACATTTCAGCATGATATATTGTGGTTACACAAAATAGTTATACAGTGCTGTCTGAGTCAGAATCGCGCATAACTGAAACATGCTGTTTTGTAACTCTTGTGTAACTTATGAATAGTTCATATTCCGTAGTTACTTCTGAGGTCTGAATCCCAATTAGCACCATTTTGCTATTAAATCTCTCAATTATTACTGAGCTCAACTCTGAACACAGGTCTAATAGCTAAGCAAATAACCAAATCTCACAGTTACCGGTACTTATTGGAAGCTGAATACTGAATAAGTCTTTACAAGCAGGCTACATAACAGATTCAGTAGATTAACTACTGAAAAACTCCCAGAATTCAATAGAAGAAAAAAAAGGCTGACAGTAAACAGTGAAAGTCTATGCATTCGTCTTTAGAAATCTACTATGAATGGAGCTGTGGACTATATCTTATTAAATTAGATTGGCTTCTGTGGGTTAAACAGAGACCGAAGGTTTTGTCCTTTACTGAACACAGCACATTGAGTACAAAATGTTCTGTATGTAAGTGAGTCAACTGAAAGAGCGTCTTGTAAAAAAAAGCCTGGTCATGAGATTCAGTGCTGGCTGCTTTAGTCTCCCTCTAACACCACATGGCCCATGGATTCAGATTCACAACAATCATTTAACTAGGCCCTGGAAATCCAAGGCAACTGCACGTTTCGCTAACTCCCTGTTGACAGGGTGATTCCCAATAACTCAATTTCCAGCTCGTAATTTATTCTCAGTGCCCACTAAGTCTCCTGCTCAGCAGATCTATAGTCTAAACAAGTTCAAACTTTTTGTTTACACTGGCCTCTTTTTCAGACGTACATTGACAATTTTTGTAAGCTTTTTAAATGGTCTATTGAATTGATTTTGAGCATAAAATGCAGCTACAGAGGGGTTGTTTTCAATAGCAGGTGTCAGATTTATCACTTATGTTTATGGGAATGTTGCATTGCAACTTGACACCCAGCCTTTTTTTCAGTGTGCCCCCACTGCAGTCATCAGTTATAATCCTTCAGTGAATTACTGAGTGACGGCAAGGCTAGCCATACGCTGCAAAGCGAGATATAGGAGTGGGGAAACTGACTCAAGGTCAATAGATGTGCCCTGCTGTTTAGCTTCCTTGGACCATACTCATATAAAATATAGTTCAACTATAATCAATTTCTTGCAATCCATTCAGACAGTTTACCTACGTAGACAGCAGGACCCAAAGCAAAAATGAAAAGACACTTCTTCTGAACAGTGCACTTTGTCTTGTCTTGTCTTAAGGCCACAGTTGTCACTATGCACCAACAACATGATTAAAATATTTGCAGTTTTTAATTGCCAATATTCAGAACTAAAGCTGAAGCAAGTTCCAGTAGTTACAAATGGAGATATTTACAGACATTTATTTAATAATATTTATAAGAATTTAATATTCAATAAACATTCATTAATGCAGGTTTATTTCCTTACATTTAAACAGATGTCAATTAATACTTGTGCCAAGGTATTTTGTTACTTTGTTAATATTACATGCAGTTTATTAATGCTATTTGTTAATGAATGCAGTAAAATGCTAGTTAAGGAATCCTTCATGTAAAACATTAACATTTTATTTAATATTACCATCTGTGAGCCTACAGCATGTGCTCTTGCATCTGGTTGATTTTAAAAATATCAAACCTTCACATCTTTTTTCCTCTAGACTCAGTGGAGCCCTGTCACCTACTGGTCCATAATGCCAGGCTGGCCTTTATCAAGTCCTGCTACACTGTGTGCCCTAAAGGAGAAAGCCAGTCACCAAGCCCTTGTTCGTCTGACTGAGTGTGAGAATAGGCTGCTTTTTAATGGCTCCAAGCACTTAGCATGCCAGCAGATGGGAATCCAGTTGGCAGTGCTCTCATTAATGGAGCTTCAAGCCACCCTCCTTCTCATGGCCACCTGTCCGACAGGGCCAGTGCCACTCCAGCACCTGGCCAAGCCATTGCATGTTATGATCAGGGCTCAAGATGGGAGGCGTCGAGACTTCTTGCTTCATTTGTATGAGCGCTGGAGGGGGAAGTGGACTAATAGTGGCATATGCAGACTCCTTTGGAAGAATGCTGTTTCCACTGGAGCGACAGAGCTATAGACTACAAGATTAATGTCTATCACGGGGCTTATACTTAGTGGCATGGCACAGAGTAATCAAACTAGAACAAAGAAAGTCAATGCTAACTGTGCAACCTTGATGTTTGAAGAATATTGAAGTTGAGTGATGGTGAGGATACGCATGATTAATAATTATCTGATAACTGCAGTGTGGGAAAATGTAATACATAAAGTAAGAGAATAATAATATGTAATAATAAGTGAGTCTTGTGGGACACCATATTGTAATTTTAGGCTCTGTAGAATCTCCATTAATGCTAAAGAACCAGTAATGGTCTGTCACATAAGATTTAAACCGTCTGTTTTCCTTCTGTCTAATAAAGTTTCTCAATCAATAGCATCAAATGCTTCACTCAAGCCTAACAACACAGCCACCATCTGAGGCAAGCAGCCCTTTAGTCAACACTGATTGTGTAAGATGATGCTTCAAGAAAATGACTGAAATACATCATGCTTCTTATTACTACCTAAACAAAAACAGCATTGTTAATCAATAACTTTGTCCAAAATATTAGATAGAGATGGGGAATTGGGGAAATAGCCCAAGCTGAGTGAAGAATTTCAATTCATTAAAATGTGATTCAAAGGAGCATACTCTCAACAGATGCAAACGGAAGAAGCTTGACTCTGAGGTGAGATTGACTGTAAATCAAAAACTAAATGTATCACATAGTGACTTGGAATATGATGGCCACATAAAGTGAGAGAAAGAGCAAGAATGAAGTGAAATGAATTGCATGAAATTTGGGGTGCACTAAAGAATGTGGTAGTGATGTGGTTTGTGAAAGTTCATGAAGTTTGAGCCTTTATAACCCAAGATAGTGGCTAGTGAAGTGCTAGATTTTTGCTTTGAACATTATTCATTAGGTGGCACTACTTCACATGAGCTAGGGTAATGTGCCTCCTAGAGGCCAATATGCCACAAAAAGTTCATAATTTTAGGCAAAAGGGTTTTAATGCAATTGTACTTTGTACCTACCTGACTTCAGGGGCGCTAGCAACACAAACCTAGGGACATAAACCTTATATTCTGTATCAAATCATACAAAGGTTCATGTGGATTTGTAAAGTCTAAGTATGTGATGCTTTCGACAAAAAACTGGTGAAGAAAAAAACGTTTTAAAAAGTGAAAAAAATATATAATTTTCTGGCAACAGGGGTAACAGAAAATGTCTGTAAAAACAGTAATTATCTTTACCATAGTTAACATTCATTCATTCATTCATTAATTATCTTAACCGCTTATTCCTGTCCCCAGGGTCACGGGAGAGCCGGTGCCTAGCCGGCGGCATAGGGCGCAAGGCAGGATCAACCCCAGACAGGGCGCCAAACCCTCATAGGGCACACACACTCATACACACAGTCACACACTAGGGGCACTTTAGAGATACCAATTAACCTAAAATGCATGTATTTGGACTGTGGGAGGAAACCGGAGTACCCGGAGTAAACCCACACGGACACGGGGAGGACACGCAGACTCCACACAGAAAGGACCCAGACCACTCAACCTGGGGATTGAACCCGGGACCTTCTTGCTGTGAGGCGACAGCGCTACCCACAGAGACACTGCGTCGCCCCCATAGTTAACATCTAAAATTTAAAAAATAGATTTAAAAACAAACAAAAAAGAAAACTTAAGTAAAGTGAAACCATTGGAGGCAGTTGGTGATCTGGTGTTTTTCCTTCCTGTGGACTGAAACCGCAATCTTCTGCTCACAAGGCTGTTTCCTTAACCACAAGCCCACTGCTTAGCTATTACTGTTGTTATAAAAAGTACCATAAATCGAAGATTGTTTTATATATAAAAAATAAAAAATAAATATATGAATAAACTGTGAAAATAAAATCCTTTTCTTTCTCTAAATGTAGGTTAGCTGTATTCTTACATTGTGTGATTTACAGAAAATGCTGCTACTTTTTTCTAAAAGGAATGCTGTGCATTTTAATGTCATCTAAAAGCTGTTAAAAAACAGATATTTAATGTATTCCATTTATACAGATTTTTTTTGTTAATTCATGACACGTTTTAATAAACATATTATTCTTTTAATTTTAATATGATTTACTGTTTATGAATATTTTTTAAGAATATTTTTTACCATGTATGAGTGCCGGTCATAACAATTTTTTTTATTTGCGTCGATAAAAATATATTTCTTCAATACTGACAGTTTAAATATCAACCTTCTTAAATATACAGAAATGTGAAAATAATGAATGAATGATTCAGTCTTGATTCAATAACTATGACTTTTGTCAAGGCTTCACCACTGCAAAGCACAATTGCTTTCACTGAAGCAAAGACTAATCAGCAAAATGATATATATCTGTCAAACATAGAGTTCATGTAGGCAAGCATGTTTTATACTTGTTTATTTGCTTTCAAATGTTTGTGAATTGCATGAGTCATGTTTCTAATTGAATGAATGCCAAACCTACTTTTGCACCCTGTGAGTTAGTGAATCATTTTAGTCATGAACAAGATGTGCTCATCTCCTGTTCAGTGGCTCAGTGTTTAAATCAATGAATTCTTCGGTCATGACAATGAATTGCTCTGCTCCCATTTACAAGGTCAGTTGAGTCAATGAGTTCAAGCTTAATCATTTGGGAGATTTCCAGAATATTAGTGCATGGAATAGTAGCCTGTAGTGGCTGAGGATAAAAATAATATTTTTTTCCTGAGCATGCAGGCTTATAAGCATTTTAGACTTTAACACAAAATAGCAAGGATCATTCTCTATTATTACATCATGGTGAAGCCTGATCATTGTCAATATACTGAACAAGACCAATAAACAAACTATATCATATACTGCATATGCTGTAGAGCAACACATAACACATTCTCAATTCCTCAAGCCAAGCAAAATTCTCTTTATTAGCTGGAGGAAGAATTTTTATTCCTTTGATGATGGGATACACACAGTAGCTTATGTCACATGAGCTGTGAATGGTAACCGGAGCCATGAAACATTTTAGACCTATTACATTACATGAATATACTAGTATGTAAACCCCTGCTCCTTCGTCCAGGCTACTGTGTATGATTACTTTAACAAAGCAGCTATCCAATAGCACTAAAAGCTGCATCGGTCATGTAGGAAAGCGTGTCAACTGAAAACAATATCAGTGTTCCAACAGATGAGCAAATTGGCATTTTGTCGACTGTTTCTAGCGAGCTAATTATGGGTGTCTCTCTCTCTCTCTCTCTCTCTCTCTCTCTCTCACTAAAACTCTTGCATTTGTAGACCTTTATGTAACAAGGCATAATTTAGACTACATCAAGACCATACTACAATTGAATACTTCACAATTCTCACAATAAGAATCAGACATGCCTCCTTGCAGCAGACAGTGCTACAGAGGTGCTATATTTTCATATAATATTCAAGAATAAAACAAACCAAATTAGAATAAACGGTGCAATCTTGCTCAGTCCCTTTAGGCATCTGTGTTTACTGACTGAATTAACATATGGCGTGAATAAAAATAACCTACATACATAAATGTATGTAATATATTTACTTTGTCAACATATGCTTTAATGCCAATTAGCAAATTAGTGGTTTCCAGCCAACTACTTCTCTCTAAGGTGCAATGTATTTCTATAATTGTGTACCTTCAGCACACAAAGCTAGACAGTGGCTCAGAAGACACCAGTCCAAACCCAATACCCTCAGAAGTAATGTGATGCATTTTGCCCAGGTTTGAGCAGATGTCAGTCAGGAACAAACATCTCACTAGAGAGATGACCACAAGTCTCCAAAAGTGAAACTACCACAAGACAGAATAAATAACCTAGACATCACTAGAACTGCAGAGAAAAACTGACTAGTTCATCACTGGACCTCATATTTGTGATCCAAGCAAATCAAGAAGAAGTTATAGAAAGCAATATTTTGGTGAACATGGCAATGCAGTTAATTAGGCATAAGTTAAAGGAGTATAATCTGAAAAGATATAAATGTTCGATTTACTTTTGAAGCTTTGCTCATTGCATTGCAAGTCAGTGTGTGCTAGTACTGAGATCAACTGTAAATTTTAAAAAAGTTCTGTTTCATGATCATATTTGCCTAAATAAATATAAGTTTCTTCAGTATTTACAGTAGAGTTTAAATAACAGGCTTCCTAAATATATAGAAACGTGACAGAGATTTTAAAAGTTTCTTTCACAAATGATTCAGTCTTTATGATGAATGGTATTGAGTCACATTTTGTCCAGGCTTCACCAAAGCAAAGCACAAGTGCGTTCACTGGAGCAAAGACTAATCGCCTTTAGCATCAACAAACCAGCAAAAAGATATATCTCTATCAAACACTGATTTAATGCAGGCTTACATTATTTATATTTATTTATTTGTTTACTTTAAAAAATGTGTGAATTGTATGAGTCATATTTGCAGTTGAATGAATGCCAAACCTAGTTTTACACCCCTTGAGCTACTTTCTTAGTTTATATGCTTTCAGTATGAATTGGCCTTAATGTCCATTGAGTGTGTTCTCACATTTGGTCTGAATACTTGAGTCCACACCCAGGACCAAATCTTGGCTTGTTCAGTGGGCTTAAAATTTCAGGTTTGTGTTCACTTTGTAGAATTTCTTCCTCACAGTTTATTGATTGTGCAGTTCTATACCTTACATTTGTGCTGTCAGAGATGCAAAATGGTAGGAAGGAGATTCATCCATGTGCTGTCTTTTAAATAATAATAATAATAATAATAATAATAATAATAATAATAATAATAATAATAATAATAATAATAATAATCAATCTTCTTCATCATCATTATCATCATCATCTTCTTCTTCTTTCCTGTGATACCAACACTCACCCGTCAAAGTGTACTAATTACAGTGCTTCAGACCTACAAAAGTCTGCATTTATATATCAATAGCCATAAATACCTTTTCCCTGCCATCACAAAAGAAGAAAGAGCAAGTAATGTGAGAACCAATTATACTACTCAGCATCCAGCACCAAAGCACCAAAGATGTGGCTAGCTCACACATCTGATGTGGACAGCACCAGGGTTTGGCTGAATTGAACCTCAGATAACTGTTTTTCAGAGGACCAATGATCAGTGTGCAAACAACCAGAGACAATGACACTGTCACCATAAATAGCATGACTCACAGTGCAGAGGGCAGGCTCTGACTTTTAGAGCTTTGCGTCAAAATCAGGCAAACGTTTTAGCACTGTGTCTTGGCAACCAAATGCAAGGGCATTAATGGACAGAAATAGGTCTGAAACAGAGGCTTGAAGACAACACGAGAAGTCCAGCTTCCCAAAAAATCTCATTAAAATGTGGCAACGAAATGTTTACCAAATTGTCTATATTATTCATTAATCTTGGTGGAAAGCAATATTTTAGTGAATCAAATTATCACATATCTCACTGCAATATCACACTGTTTGTGCATTAATCTCAAACTCTTTCCAGCAGACAGTACAGCCTGCATGAAAATCACCTTTGAAGTCCGCAACGCAAAACTAACAGACATCCACTGAAGCCTGTGCTTCATTTAGTGTTTGTTTGGTGCTCATGTACTTGCTGTTTTAATGGAATGAAAGATTAACGCTTATTGGACAACAGGCTTTTAATGAATCATATTAAGTCCCGAGTGTCTGGAGTGTTGGCAGATGCATTTACTGGACAGTGTGTTCTTTGCTTGTTCTGTCTGGACGCATGGCTTCTCTTTATGATGATTGGTGGACCTCTCAAAGGGGCCCAACATGACTGATATCTCAGAATTAGTCATACCTACATCATCTTGTGAGTCTGCAGTAGTGGTGTATATAACTTGTAAGCATACTGATTAATTGAATTCAATTCTGAAAGTTGCTGTTTATTTCTCAGGCTATCCAGCTGGCATGTCTTTCTTCAGCTAGTAGCGTTGCAGTTTTATTTTTCAGCATGAAATTGCAGATACTGCTAATGTTACCTAATATTAAATCTTTTTTCTTTTTCCACACTCCCAAGTAGTGCAACAGAAAAATGTTCCCCCTATCATCCAAAGACAGCAAGCTCGAATCCCGGTGATGCCATAGTAGCCCGTGGCCAGCAGTCCAGAGAGCAAAATTAGCCATGCACTCAGGGTGGGAGGGGTAGCATACACATTCTCCTATATCAATCACAGTGACAATCGTGGGTGTCTGTGAGCTCATGCATACAGAGGTGGGCGAGAGTGCTTTCCTCTACCTGAAAAGATGCTGTAGCTGGCATCACATGCCTCAGAAGAAGCACATGATAGCCTTTCACCCTCCCTGATTGGTAGCTTTTGTATGATATAGAAGACATCCTGATGGGTGGGGACTTGGCTGTGACCAAATTAGGTGAGAAATTCAGGAAAGAAAGCCACCAAAAAGAAACGACAACATGATCAAATAACCATTTTAATATAAAGCTATTGTTCACGTTAAATGTGTGATATGTAAAGTACTATAAAACTATACACCAATCAGCCATAACATTAAAAAACACTAACAGGTGAAGTAAATAACACCAATTATCACATTACTAGGCAAGAATTGCTTCTAGAAGTTAATGCAGGTCCTTCACAACCAATTTATGAAAAAACACTATGTAGGAAAAAGCACACGATGAACATCTGGAGCAGAGTGTCATGCAAGAGGCCTTTGCTCACTTCTGCTCACAAAGTTGCCCAGTTACAGTGGGCAAAGAGACACAAAAATTGCAATGTTCATGACTGGAAGTGTATTATCTGGTCAGATGAATCTCCTTTCTGCCTGTATGTGAATGATGCTAGGCGTTGTGTTCACAGTAGACCTCAGGAAGCCTTGGACTGACTGCAAAGTATGAGTCAAGCTGGAGGATACTCTGTGATGTTTGGGGGTGTTTTAATTACATGGAAATGGGTCCATTGATTGAGGTGACAGTAAATTTGAACCACAGTACCTACACTGAGCTGCTGGACAGCCAGGTTTTGCCTTTTGCTCATCATCTTACTGAGGAACATAACATTCCTATCCCTGTATTCCAAGATAACAATGTGACTGATTAGGATAATGAACATTCAAGGGCATTCACACATCTGGATTGGCCCACAAAATCCTCTTGAATCCTCTGTGAATCCTCTTAAAATCAGTGGGACTGCCTGGAACAATGATTAAGATGCCAGGGAAGGCATCCACGAAATCTGGCTGAACTACGCAATACTTTGATGCAAAAGTGGCTGAACAATGATGTCATTGGTCCATGCCATATCGAATCGCAGCTGTTATTCATGCTCTTGGAGGTATCACATGCTATTAGATATGTTTCAGTCACAGGTGACTAATTGTTTGTCCTTATTTTGAAGGTGGTAATATTGAATTCTAATTGTAATGCCCTTTTTTTAGACAGCAAATGAACAGTCAGTTCTTAAAGTTGATGTGCTGGAAGCAGGAAAAATGGCCAAGTGTTAGGAACTGAGGGACTTTGAAAAGGACTGAATTGTGATAGCTAGATGACTAGGTCAGGGCATATCCAAAACAGCAGGTCTTATGGGGTGTTCTCAGTGTGCAGTGGTTAATACCTAGCAAAAGTGATGTGTAGGGGGCTGTGCAGTTGCAAACTGATCAAAATGCCAATGCTGACACCTCTCCACCGCTGAAAGTGCCTGTTACATGGACATGAGCATCATAACCATAGAACATGGAGCAATGGAAGAAGGTTTCCTGGATTCATGTATTATGTTTTGTTTTACATCATGTGGATGACTAGCACTAGGCTGTACTATGGGAAGAAGGCAACCCAGCAAAGGCAGTGTGATGCTATGGGCAATGTTCTGCTGGGAAATCTTGAGTCCGTTGAATCTGTTCATCTGATATACTGATTAGAGTTGGAGTTTAATTAAAAT
>JAOVVH010000059.1:19837979-19851415 GCA_028566435.1 Scorpiodoras heckelii | reverse complement strand
TCAGCACCTCTGGGAACTCCTTCAAGACTGTTGGAGAACCATTTCAGGTGATTACCTCATGAAGCTGATTGAGAGAATGCCAAGAGAATGTTCCTTCATAGTCTGGATGACTTCAGTATTAATTTACAATGTAGGAAAAAAAAAAACATTGAATGAGAAGGTGCGTCCAAACGTTTGACTGGTACTGTATATACAGGGACACCAGCATTCTGACACACAGATCTGTTTTCAGTGTTTGGACTTCCTCTCTAATCTTTAATTTTGGTGAAATATTGGATCATTTCAGCATTTATTGAAATGAACCTTGTAAGAAGTTTAGAGGGAAAATTCGCCATTTGGTGGAGCTGTTACCAACTCCTAGACATCTGAAACGTGACCCAACTACACACTGCTTTGTGTAAGACATCAGAAGCCAAGAAGGTTTCATCTTTAACTATGTATTGCATTTTAAAAGCTTGTTATATTACCCATTGCTTAAAATCATCTCCTTAAATGTAACTAAAGCTGTCAGATAAAAGAAGCAGAGTAGAAAGTACAATATTTCCTTCTGAAATGTAGTTGAGTGGAAGTAGAAAGTAGGATAAAATGCAAATACACAAGTAAAGTACGCATATGTTCAATTTGTACTTCAGCACAGTATTTGCTTAAATGTCCTTTGTTACATTCCACCACTGTTTATAGTGGGATGTGTTAGAGGTGTCTGACGGGATGTGACTTGGGATTGGTGATAATATTAATGGCAGTCAGTGGCAAATAGCTGAGAAATCTCAGTCACTTTAAATGAAAACATAACATCAAAAGGATATTATATTATATAATACCATCCGGATCCAAACCAGCTGACTAAGCCATGTAGCTAATAATGTGACCTGAATAATTGTTTTTCATATTGCTAAATTGTTACAGCTGTCAGTTAGCTCAACGCTTGAATTCACACTTCAACTCTAATAAGTCAATACTCTTCACAGTATTTCCTACCCTACCATCCCGAACTACATTCTCTGGCACAAAATACGTACAATGTTTCAAAGCAAGCTGTTGAAACTGCAGCTTAGACAAGTGTGCCCTAAATCGAGTGCACCATTTGCCTTCAATTGTTTACCAAGCACACAAAGGAGGACAAAAAACACAAGAATGTAGCAGTAATCAGCAGTAAACTTGCCCGCATGTTGCGATGGTGTGGCAGTTTGTGTTTGACAACTGTTTATATGTGTGCTCGAGAGGCAACTGGTACGTTTATTCGTGCACTGAGAGAGCACCAGTATGATGGATGTGGCTCGTCTCGGTATGTCGCTTCTCCCACTCGGAGCAGCCTGCACTGCTGCCGTTTGGCCATGGAACAAATGTGTGTCTCCCCTAGCGCTGCACACACACACACACACACACACACACATGCTGTTCTGAGTGTGGTCTAGCCCCGGGTTAACACAACGTCAGTGCGAACGTAGCCGTGTCTCACCCCTCCGGACTGACATCGCCAGAGCAGGTGCTAATGCGTGTGACAGAAGGATACACACATCGTCCAGACTTCCTCAGCTGCGAGGCAGTGAAGAGATCTAATTGAGCCATGGGTTACCATGGAGAGCAATATGTTCCCATGCTCAGCCGTGGATTTTGTGATTCACTCTGAACTCTGGTTAACCTCCGGCTTGATTTGGTCATTTCTCCATGTTCTGCAGAACGTAATAAAAAGAGGAGTACCTGAGGCACTGAGTGCACTTCAGGTCCTGGACAGGAAATGTTTGCTAGCATGCATGATGTATTAAGATGCATTAGTGGTGTTTATGTACATTTCAGAGTTTTAATTAGAGGTGTGTGTCACAGGGAACTTAAACCCATATACGCAAACCCATGTCACTTGAGAGATGCCCTGTGAACCTTTCTTTCAAAACAAAAAAACAAAACAAAAAAACCCCCAAGAACACATTATCCATACATACATTCAAATTAAATGGCATGCTGAAAACTCTAACTTGTCAGGCTCGTACATTTCATATAACTGAAGTTACACAAGAGCTTTGAGACAATATAACAAATATTCAGCTTTACATTGAAGGTCCGTTTTATAAAAGCTAGCAATCCCTGATGCATCGGATTTCAACATCACTATGTAACAGTAACAACAACAACAACAACAACAACAACAACAACAACAACAACAATAATAATAATAATAATAATAATAATAATAATAATAAGTTAAGCTTATATACTGCCTTTCACAATACCCAAGGTCTCTTTACAAAGGTACAAAGATAAGCGAAAAAAAAATCCTGTGAAAAGTGGCAGCACAAAAATCGTGCACAATGTACTCCCAACAGGAAAGAGGAAGTCTCCACAGGAAACCAAGAGTACCAAGCATTATGTAGCAATAGAAATAGGAATGCATTGATAACTTTTTTTTTCAGAAAATTATGCTTTTTGGTTATATAACCAATACTGAGACCAAGATGAATAACTGACTTAGTACTAATCAATCAGAGGAATCATGGAACATTTTAATTAGCTTTGTATGTTTTCCAAGTAAACATTAACAGTGCGTATGTGCAATTATTCTTTATAAACTTAGCACTGAAGTGCATTAGCAGGCTACATTAGTTACACTGCTTCAAGTAGGGTTGTGGTTGGGAAAAGCTGTAAGTAAAATATGTTTCCTTGTTTTCATCATGTCAGAATTCCTTAATGTCAGTGATCTGATCTGTAATGATATACAGTACAGACTCACCTTATGCTGTCTGTAGACATTTTTCTCACCTAAATTTACTGCCGTGTTTTGTGCTGTGTGCTGCTAACAATGAATCCCTCCTGCTGAATTTTATGTTCATGATGTTTTTTAGGACGATGCTGTAGTTTGTCCTCTTGATATTTTTGCAGAGCACAGTTTGCTGTCTGCTTTTCTCTGATCGCCATCATTAATAGTGAAATGCTTCCAGATGACAGCCATTTTGTCTGGGTATTTTTTAGGAGTATGAGTAAATGATATAGACATTAATATGTGACAGAAACATAGAATGCCACTATCTGTATTTATATGTGTATTTGCTTAGTGCTCCAAATATCTGTATTTACATACTGATTTAAATCAGAAGCGGGTGTGGCTTAATATGAAACCTACCACTGTCTCTGAAATAGTGGAAAACAGTGGAAAGAGTTCCCCAAGCCCACGTCAATTGAGAGATGCCCTGTGAACCTTCTTTCTTTCAAGAAAAAATCCCAAAAAAAACAAGAACACATTATCCATACAAATAATGTATTCCTATTTGCTTTCAGTATTGGTATCAATGCAGCCCCAATCAGAAACAAGCATCTTCGTGAAACATCTTCACTAATGCCTTCAGCTGGTGTCTATATGTATGTACTCATAAAATCACTGCACTGGATTCGTGACAAGTTACACGATCATCTCATCTCATTTCATGATCCTGTTAATGTGCCTGTCGATTAGTAGATGTCCCCTCTGGCAACACCAATTTTCTCTTTCCTTTCCTACCTGAACTTGTTATAATGCCCTGAATACCACATTAATTTTTTATGACCTTCAAACCATCTCTATAGCCCCCAAAAAAACCACCCAAACAGCTAAAAGTTTGATTGATACATTGGAAAGCAGCTAAATCAGCACTGAGTTCCTTAGAGAAGGCTTTCATTAGCCTTTTATTATTTTCCCATACATTTTGCTTTATTTCTTTATTTCTTTATTTGTTGGTATGTTGACTGGAAGCTCTTTCTCTTTCTCACTTTCTCTGTATTCTCTATCTCCCTGTCTGCAAGCCACAGGGTCTACAGTAATCAATGGTGATGAATGGAGGGGAAGGCTCTCTTTATTCTGCTCCTCACTGAATAGAAAGTTTCCATTATCTCTCACAATGTATTCACTCTATCAAAGTGACAGGGTTGAGGCGAGTCACACTCCATTGCCCTCCCCTTGTGCCCTACCTGCCTACGTAGGCCTGCTTCAAAAGCAGGAGAGAAGAACGAGGGGAGGTTTAAAGCAAAATGCCACTGAGATTGGTGTAATGATCTTTAAGTCCAGCCCAATTATGAACAATCTTTTAATTTTCTAAAAATGCAACGAAATAAATCTGCAGTTTTTGTCAGTGACTGATTTGTGAAACTTCAGAAGATGATGCAACATGATTACAGGAAAAAAGGACTACAATTCCCAAAGTGCAAAGTGCGTTTTTTGTCTTCGTACATGAAGCAAAGAGCACCGAACAAACAGCACCGTTCAGTCCTGGTTCAGGTTCAGTTTGATGCATAGCTCAGGGTTAACTTTTTTGTCTGCAGTCAAATATTGGGCATTTTGCCTACATTATTGCATCAATTATATCGACATATTAAAACAACAACAATATCCTTCCACATGATGAATTTTCTCATAAGCTGTACATTACTGTATAAAGTATTTCCCTCAGTGATGTCAAATATAATCTCCTTATTCTCATAGGCTAGTTATACTTTATTCATGATTATAACAATATATTTAATAATAATATTAATATAATACAGTCCTTTTAGGACCATGGTAAATTAACGCCATCTGGGAAAATTACATTTTTAATACTGCTTCCCATGCAGACTGGATTTTTAGGCTGTTTTTGTCTTGCAGATCTGGCAACCCTCTCACTACTTTGATCAATGTTAATCCGAAAAAAAAATCTTTAACCACAGAAGAAAATCCTATTAAATATAATTTCTGTTTGGTGTATATTGTAAGCAGCTGTCAGGTGGCCGAGACAATTGCATTTGCAGGTACAGGATTTATTATTAAAGTGGGCAGACCAATCCAAATCACCTGATTATGCCAGACAGTAGCCTGGTCAAAAACAATATCAGAGTCAGGTAACAAAAAATAAATAAAAATAAGAATAGAAAAAACAGAGAGCAAGAAACTGATCATAAAGCAAGCAAGTAAACACAAGATACAAGGCTTGCTATGACAATCAATGAGGAACACTGGATGATAATTCAAGGTGAATGTGTTTTTTTATGAAACATACTAGTGGACAGTGTTTCAGAGGTTCAAATGAAGTCAATTCAGTTCAATTTTATTTATATAGCACATTTAACAAGGGACATTGTCCCAAAGCAGCTTTTCAATGACATAAAATCCGGACATAACATAAATTTATATAAATTTTATCCCTAATGAGCAACGTAAAGAGCACAATCTTTCAGCTACAGTATAGTGTGACATGATACAGTATATCACAATAGAAAATGTCCATATAATGTCATCATAAAGCACCACTCTTGTGCCACGCATGTAGTTCTACATGAAAAGTCCATTTGTTTATAGTGACCTGCTCTCATAAATTGCCGCCACTGTTTCAGCTTGTGCATGATTCTGTGTCGTGCCCTTGACAAAACAATTTCCTTCCTTTTTTGCCTTCTGATTGGTGTAAAAGTAAAGTCATGTCATGGCAACCTTAGTGAGAGATGTTGAGCTGAATATAAAGTGGTGGTCCTCTGGTAGAGGGGTCACACACTTAGCAGGGAAAAAGGCTGACCCAGATCCTCCTGCTAGCTGTGAGGGAGGGAGGAACCCATTTTCCATGCTTTGTAACACTGCTTTCGGTCTACCTGCTATTAAGCAAAGTATAATAATCCTAAACTGCTGCTTTTCACTTCTCTCTCCCTCATTACCTTTTAATGCTGTTGATCAAGGAAAATGACTTTGTACTTTCCTTTACCTTTTAATTTGCACCAAGGTCAATTACCCTCACTATTAAAGTTACATTCAAAGCGCTTGGCCTGAGCTGAACAGAATGCCACCAGGCCGTCTCCAGCAAATCCATGCCTCATAATTATGGCAAAAAAAAATAGTGTCAGAGTAGTAGCAAATAGTACTGATCTAGCTTCACTTTCCATATGTTACATTACTTTAGGATAGGATAATTTCTCGCTTGGCTTCCATGCATTAGCTACAGAGTCCTTGTCATTCTGCATAAACCTATTACAGAGCCTGACGCTGAAAACTACCCATATGTCTAAAAGCTTTTTCTCAAGGGTAATACACCCTGAAGGTAATAAGATGGCATAGCATGCAAAATACTGTTCCTGGAACCCAGAAATGGTAGATTTTTGGATCATCTATAATATTACTACA
Organism: Scorpiodoras heckelii; assembly: GCA_028566435.1. Taxonomy (NCBI): domain Eukaryota; kingdom Metazoa; phylum Chordata; class Actinopteri; order Siluriformes; family Doradidae; genus Scorpiodoras; species Scorpiodoras heckelii. The sequence continues at coordinate 19,845,306 of JAOVVH010000059.1, read as the reverse complement.
GCATTAGCAGCTCAAAATACCACAACTACCACAAGGATAATAATAATTGGAGCAGATGTGAAAGCTGGGGAACTCTGATGTAATAAAACAGACAGCCTCAGGATACTAAAAGTTATTATTAATATTAAACATGACCAAAGAGCTCATGAATAGCTGTTCAAATCATCATTTCAAATGAACTGACAAATCCAATCTTGTCCCTTATTTTATTATGTTCATGCTATTAATTAGTCAGAACAGTTCCACTATAGTGAAATCACTTTAATACTATCAATATGAATGAGTCCTTGCTTCTGTTTGAAAATACTGTATATTTCAACGAACAACAGATATTGAGAATTGTGCATTTGAATAGGTATGTACTGTATGTACTGTACAATTGTACACACCTTAGTATAGTATTACACAATGTATTGTATAATATGGCACATCTGTTCTTGGAGGGTAAAACTAGCATGAACAGTAGAATGAATATGCCTGAAAATGTGAAGTGCTCAGCTACATCCTTGGTACAAAAAAGTGTTCTTAAGTGCATATTATTGTTGCAAGCATTAAGGTACCTGTATTTCACCAAAGAAAAAGCTCTTATACCGACCAAACCTACTGTTCCCTGCACACTACTGTGAGTTCCTTGGAAATAAGTAATAAAATATAGAAGTGACAAAAGCACACTACGCATTCAGTTGAACAATGGCAACTATACCTCAGTGCTCTTGAATGCTTGATTCTGATTGGCCAGATGGTGCTAATTCATTTATTATAATAATATAGAATTATTTTACATAATAGTGGTAAGTATTGCACTAATACTTACATTTATGGCATTTGGCCTACACCCTTATCCAGTACTTACATTTACCTAACTTATACAACTGAGCACTTGAGGGTTAAGGGCCTTGCTAAAGGGCTCAACAGTGGCAGCTTGGTGGTGCTGGGATTTGAACTCATGCCCTTCCAAACAGCAGTTCAACATCTTAACCACTGATCTATCACTGACCTGTAGGGTAGAGACAAATGGGTTTAAAAAATGTGTAATCATTGATACAGTGCAGTTTGTCCAGTGTCAGTACCACTTTAACATTCAGGGGTAGAGCTTTTGAAACACTGGAACATTTTCAGAATAGATGGCTTCTCAGTCACATGATCAAATGCATTTATTTGTCTTATTAACTACGGAACAGTAAAAATAGATGGTGGTGAAGATATTACTGTTTATAGCTATTATATCATAAGTGACAACAGGAACTAACAGGACATTTACCAAACATTAAACTGTAAATATAAATGGAAAAAAAATTAATAATAGTTCAATAATAATAAGTAAACAATAAAAAGTCAACAAATTGCTGTGGCTGTGAAGTTCCGTTACTGGAAATTAACCACACCAATCCATCATTGATTATTTTCCTATAACAGAATGTTCTCTCATGTTTTATTCCTTAGATATCATGGCACCTCTAAAGCAGATCCCATCCAAACTGCAAACAAGCTTCTAAACAAGCTTTAATTTGCTGGAGAGCAGAGAACTTGGGTGAGCAGGCTTGATTTGGCAGCAAAAAAGTTTCCACTCTTTATTATGACATAACAAAAAAACACAGAAAATCACCTCTGCTTATTCCTTGAAGAAAATTCAAACTCTACCTACTGAATAATTTTTCATTAGCTATCTATTTAGCCTTAGCATTTAGCATTAACAAAGAAATAAAAACGTTTTATACTTTAATGTTAATACTGCAATTGTACTATTCTTTTTTTTATATATAGGAAAGAATGGCTGCATCTATAGGCTACAGTTCTGAAAGTGCGAAAAGGCCATGGCAATAATGATGGATTGTTGAAGGGGAATCTTTGTTTTTACATGCTGTTAAGCGACATACATGCTAATATGTCCTAAACTCACATGATTCTGCTTTGTCTTGTGTTTCTTTGCATCCACCTTGTCTATTGTCTCATATAATTTTGCAAACACTATTTTCTGACATTCTATGCAAGCAACATTAGATTGAAATAAAACTCTAATAATCAATTCATAAATCATTAACTTAGCACTGCTAAATGAGAACTTTGAGAATATTGTGTTTCTTCAGAGATTCACCACTCTCTCTACACCTCCATCGCAGGACTCAGATCATTGGTTCTAATCTGTGAGTTTTTTTTATAAATCCCAGCCCAGATTCAGATTCCTGCACACCAAGGTTTCTGTTTCAGACTCTTTCATCATAACCTTATCCTCTGCCTGTCTTACTTTCATTTCCCTTTGGACCACAAGGCTCAGATTTATGAGTCCTTCTCTTGTTACGTCTTTAAATAAAATGTGGGTTGGTGTCTTCAAGGTGGTTCCCAGCAGAGATGGTAGACGAGGAAGTCTGCTGCCTGGTCCGCCCTCAAAGGCGTGTTCTCACAAGTACAATATCTGCCCGCAAGTGTGAGAACAGCCTTAGTGTGTTTATTTTAGTCCGAATCTTGTAATTAGACACGGAAACTTAAACCTGCCAGATCTCATTCTTTTAACACTTGGACCCTGGTGTGGACACAATTTTTCTTTCTCAGTTAGAGAGCGAGACAGGGGGGTTGGAATGAGAAGGAGCTGAGTGAAGCAGTTATTGCTAGTCCATTGGCTGAGGAACAGGGGAAGGAAAAAAAACACCCAGTTCTATGGAAAGCAATTACTGAGGACAGATTTACAAATAAAGAGCATTATCACCTCTGGCCATACAGACATGAGATCACAGGAACCCAATGGATGATGGAGGTGGCTATGAAGGTGGTCTGAAATAATTAACTAGGTAGAGGTGGACATAATGGAGAGAAGTCAACTGGAGTTGAGACTCAAGGTCACATTTAATAAAATGTCAATGGTAAAAAAAATTAATTAATTTAAATTAAAAATTAAAAAACTTGATCAATGTGCAGCGAAATGAAACCATGTGTATTTAACTGTCCTTTCTGAGATTCAATAAAAAGTAAAAACATCCACAATTCTTGCCCAGCCCTAGTCATCATTCTTAAAAGCTGAAAACTGACTTGGAGCTGAAACCCGATTCGCAATCAACCAAATAGCAAGAGCACTTATGAACAAGCAATCAGTAATGCAATTTGTAATATAAATGATATTAATTTCAATTACAACAGCTGTCGAAACACAACCGTACTAAAATATAACTCTCATGCATATGCTACAGGGTCACGTTTGTCCTTGATTCATTTTCGAACATTTTGTCTTCATTCTTCTTCATCAGTTGGTAGGAATTGCATTGATAAGGGCGATATTTGTTCAGGCATCTCAGCACAAGGTAAATTAATTTCACTGAAGCTCTCTCGGTCTGAGAGGATCATTCATTCTGCCAGTCACGTCACTAAACAACTATTAAATCAATTTTAAAAAGATCATGGTTTACACAAGAGGACCAAATAACCACACAGTGTTTGCATTCAAGTGTGAATTGCAGGGATTTAATTAGAAGTTAATTTGAGTCATTCTGCTAATACAAACAGTATGGAAATGAGAGGCTGCATCTGTGTCGAGAGACACTTCTTCAGCATGTACTGGGGATGACAGACAGGAGAGGACAGAACTACGGGAGCAGGAACACACACTTGTTTCTGTATGTAACTACTATATAGACTGTACTCAAGCAAAGGACTGAATAACTGAACGTGACTTTCACTAATCAGCAGTGACGGCTGCTGGTGATAGTTGCGTGGGCTTAAATCTAATATCTATCAGTAGCTTTTTCTAAAGGAAAATAGTAATATATTATTAGACTTTACATTGAAGTACCAGAAAAACGGTACATGGTACTATGCAAAATACACCACCTATGCACGTCAGTGGTTGCGTCCGCCAGTGCGTATATAAAGCGAGAGACATCTATGGAGCATCCAGATATGGAAGCTTCTAGAGTTGTTCCCACCATGAGAATGACAGGTTATCACGATTTTGTTATTTTCAATGCAGTTTCATATTTGGAGCTCGTGAAATGGTCATAGCATTTCGGAGGTAGAAGCGAAGTTTGGCAAGAATCGTTTCATGTGATATGTGTGCAACACTGTCTCAAGTAACATCAGAATTCAATGCTGGGGCCCCAACAAACATCACTGTGAGGACTGTACAACGTTCCCTCCAAAATCCCATGGGGGACCTACCAAGTCTTAACGGTATGTCTGTATGTTAACTATAAACTAACCTGTTTTTCTGGTATTTCAGTGTATTATTAAATGTTAAATGAATAATGTTGAGGAAATGCATTAAGACATGATGATTCTTCAATCAGTGAGAAAAGAAAAGTAAGAAGAACGCAAACTATTTTGCACACTCGCACATATACACACACACTTAAATAAACATAGTTGCATTTGTGATTACTATTTTTAAATGTACTTTCATTAGATACAGTACATATTGCTGGATCTACATTGTAGGTTGGTGAATGTAGCTCATTTTTTCCATGAAGGGTTTGTGCTACTAAATTTGCTCTAGAATTTCATCAGTATCAGTTGAACCTATAGATTGATATGCTAAAAATCCAAGGAATGCTGTTGTCACTGCTGTTAAAACCACTAACATGACAGTATGATCCATCACCCAAATACCCTCCAGTGACTGGCAATTGGTGATTTTAACAGTGATGGACAGGCTACCTGTGTGGTAGGTATACCTGATAAAACTCTGTGTTACTGCTCTGTTTAAATTCTAACACTAACCTAGTGCACACCTTCTTAACTACATAACCTGGAGCATCACTAGCTTTAAATAAGGCTCCTTTTTTTTATAATTCATACAATTTACCATGTGTTCATGCTGATATATTTAACTCAAATGAATGTGATTTTGGCAGGGCCGTGATGATATTAAGAAATGTTTTTTGTTATAGCACGACAACTCAGCAGTAATTTGTGCATTTGCATGATATATTGAATGGAGCCTTACATGATAATCCCCGAGAAAAAAAAACCCATTTAGATGCATTGAATCAAAATGCAAATGAAAGCTAATTATGTCACGATGCTGAGGTGTGAGCATTCCTGCTGTAATTATGCTGAGAGAGCTCACCTGAAAACTCAGATGACACTAGACTGCTCCTCGCCAAAGCCACCGCGGAAAGCGGAGCATGTTAACGCTGAAAAGTGGCACAAATTAGATGCTCAAAGACACAAATCAAACTGAATAGCAAGTGATGAAAAACAGCACCAAAGAGGTGAAACGAATGGTAAACTGTAAAAACCTTGTGTTTAACCATTTCGTAGTCCTGATCATAAACAAACAAAAAAACAGCATGAAAATTAATGAGTCACACTGCACGATTCAATGGTATGGGCTTGTTTTTGTATATATTTGCATCCTAATATATTCTAGTCTAATTAATGAAGCAGATGGATGCTTTTTAATATTGCTTTTTAAAGTATGGTAAAATATGCCATGCATACCATTAAGTAAATTAATGTTAGATGGTTTTACAGTCATATACTGTATAAAACCCACAGTGTCTCATGTCTCAGGAAATACTAAAATTTTCTTTCAGGGGTCGTCTGGCTGCCATTAAGTGCTTCTGTGACAGTGAGATCCCTGTTTTCCTTTATATAGCAATGTCAAAGGAGTTAGCAGGTAAACAATGCAGGTTATATTGCCAGCATATTGCTGTAGGTCAAAAACATCCTTATTAGCTTGTGTCTAGTGGAAAAACGGGATAAGGCTAAAAGAATCGTTAGAGTAGCCCCATTAAAAATTCATAATGCACAGGATTAAAGGTTTACCCCTTACATAGGATAACTTCAATAAATATTAGAAGCACAGAGCAGGCACCAGTGTGAATCGATGTAAGTAAAGCAGCAATTCAGCAGCACAGGCTGAGGATAAGATCTCTTGTGGTCACAAGCTATGCAAAGATCAATTGCCTTTTTTCACAAACGAATCCATGTCATCCCTGTAAAAAATGCACACAGACAAGGGTACAGTTACGATTCTAATATAATGGGTGTACATTCTTTGGATCCACATATATTGTGCCAAGCATTTCTGTGCAGTTAGGATTTAACAACCGAAAATTCAGTCAAATGTAACCACACATTGTGCATCAAGCTAAACAGTGTTGTGCCATGAAGGATATTTCACTACAGATTTGAGCTCTTAGCTTGTGTACACCTGTTTTTCCTCATCAACCAATTACTAATTATTATCTGAAACTGAAAATATTAAACTACACAGTGCTCTGAGTCTCAAAAATGGAATCAGAGAAGCCTGTGACATTTGCTAAGGATTGCTATAGAATATTTTAACAGCACTTTGGCGTGCAATCATGCGAAACAAACAATATAAATGCAACGGAGGGAAGAGAAATCTATACAGCCACAGCATGATAATCCGAATTTTCTTAACTTCCAACAAAAATTTTGATCCATGGCTGCCCTAGCTAATTTCAAGCATGGCAAAAAAAAAAAAAAAAAGTTCTAATCAAAACGTTGAGCAAACCCTCCATTTTCATCAATGCACTGTTTCATCTTGTGCTGAATACCAATGACATGGCACTGCGCTCCAGTCCCCTCGGGCCAGAAGTGAATGTGACTCCCTCATACACAACCTCATCTGTATATCTCATTTCTCTTCTATTCTTTTCAATGCACATGTGTCTCTAACCAACACAACTGTCAGAAAGATTTATTACAAGTTTTGTTGTAGGCATCGTACATGGATTACTGACTCTTTAAATTTAGATTAATTTTGTATTTCAATCCTGCAACACGACCCAATTTAAACAGGAAGCTCTTACAGATCATTTGTAAGCTACAAAGTACTGTCTGATTAAGTAATCAATATATATGTAGGTCATCTGAATATCAAGTCAGAAGGCGAGTGCTGGGCACAACCTAACGCGGGGTAAAATCTAACATAGACGTTTTACTTATTACACAAGGTCAAGCAGCGTGTATTTCTGGCCACATTGCCACATTTGCTAGCAATGATCTGCAGCCAAGTTTCAAAAAGATTTGCCTTTGTTCTCAGTAAATGTATCAAAAAGTGTTTTTAGGACATATAAGTACTATTTTCATCACAAGTTTATTTTGGTTACTGAGCTGTGTGTAAATTACAGAATCCAACATTTTATTACTTTATTCAACATCTTCTAGTATATCCTATTTTTAATTCATGTCTATTCTTACATGTGTCTAATATACGGCGATCAGGCATAACCTTATGACCACCGCCTTTTCCCTACACTCGTTGTCCATTTTCTCATTTCCACTTGCCATATAGTTGCACTTTGTAGTTCTACAATTACAGACTGTAGTCCATCTGTTTCTCTACATACTTTGTTAGTCCCCTTTACTC
>JAOVVH010000059.1:19801242-19815257 GCA_028566435.1 Scorpiodoras heckelii | reverse complement strand
CTCATGTTGTCTTTATCTTATATTAAATTTAGTTTGATGATCTGAAACATTTAAATGTGACAAATTAACAAAAGTAGTATAAATTGGGAAGGGGGCAAATACTTTGTCGCAGCACTGTATCTGAAAATTGAAATGTTTTCTGTTAGTTGCAATAATATGAAAATGTGAGAGTTACAGGAGCCTACTATATCACCACATACAGGTACATGTATGACTACTATACTGTATATGGTGTTCAGCTACACCAATGTAATGGAGGTCAAAACTACTGCATAATAGTCTAACCACAAATATAATCGCAATTATTTGAACTCAGAACAGAAGGTTGTAAGTTTGAATTCCAGTAATGCAAAGCTGAACCTGTCAGGCCCCGGAGCAAGGACCTTAACCCACAACTGCTCTGCTTAATTTTACATTGCTGGAGGGGAAAAAAAGCATCTGCAAAAATAAATAATGTAAATGTACTCATGATTAACTGTATATACAAATTTATACAAATCTATATACAAATGTATTAGAATAAATATTGATAAAATAAAACTGCAGAAGATAAGGTTTCATATTCACTGCAACTCTGATACAGCATTTAAAAAGTTTTTATGTTGTTTTACCTAAAACATACTCATGTCTACACTATTTTGTTCCTTTTTTCATTCACATTGTATTTTCAATATTTTTCAGTGTGCCTCACTGCCTTTGGTCATAGTTTCATGCCTAAATCTCATTTATACGCTATTTCCTCCCTTGACTTTGCATGTCACCAAATTCAAGCAGTTATTCTTTGTAAATCACCTGCAACATGGCAATTATTTGAATGTGCAGTTTATTAAATTGTACATCAAAATTAGTATTTGTTATTTTGGATGTTAGTAAAGCCTCCAAATTGGGATCTTTATTGGCACAAAATTTTCAGCTGCAAAAACTGCAATAGACACAATACAGACAGGTTCATGAGGTTTAGCAATGCCAATACACTACAGCTTTATGGAATTACATCAAAACTCTCTGACAGTCCAGTTTTACCTGGTAACAATTTCATATAATATAGCCCTTAATTTCCAGAAAAATAGATACTAATGGCAGTCTTACCTGCTTTTTAAAACCTATTCTGAATGTGTAGTTAGAGCCACACATACAAAGAAGTGCAGTCCAATTCTATACTGAACAACTTGTTTACAATTACCAACCATCTACAAACAAAACTAATTATATTGGAATCATCCCATGGGGACATAAGAACAAACACAATCTCAGAATAAAAGCCGAATAATGTTCAAAATAATACTAATAATAAATACTCTCTTGGGGAAAAACAAAAATCATCAAGCATACATAATTCTTCTTCGCTTTGTGACTCTGATGGAAACTATAAAAACCGTGTAGAAACACATTAACCATTCAAAAACCATATGGAAGTGCAACCCTTGCAATAGCTTTAGTCCTTTAGCTATATTAGCATACTTATCACACTGTCATTGATCTGCCTGCCAAGTCAAGTTAGAAGTATAAACCTTCTTTAGGATTTAGCCATGTGGCATAGCATAATATTAATCCTAAAAAGCTAGCTGGCAAAATATCTCAGTGCCAAATCTGATGGTAAATTACATTATGCAAAAAAGCCAAAGCATGTACATCCAAACTACAATGCAGCTGCTACACACAGACACCACTGACATGGTTTATACCTACAACGTAATGTTTAAGCTAAGTACTTTTTATTATTCCATTGGAAAACAGAGCATTTTGAAACAGCATCATTCTAGACTGACGTGATTAAATAATGCTAAGTTATTTTTGTTTTGTTTCGAATACAAATTCAATACATGTATACAAATATGACATTTTAAAAGCCCATATTACTACCACACAAGGTATACATAAAAAGGCATTCTATTGCATATCATTGATTATCTATTATTGAGTCATGATGCAGTCATGGACAGATCATACACTCTATTTCTTCCCAGTATTTCCATATTACTTAGACTTTGGTCTCTGTTCAACAGAAAAGTGCTCTTTGTATTGTCTTTTGAACAAACACTTCCACTAGCCATCAATACATTCTGTCATGTTTTACTTTCCTGGAAATAACTACAGCAGAACTGGACACTATTGTAAGAGAAACAGACAGTATTAATTAAATAAACAGGATAAACAGACAGAAATAGAAAGAGCTGCTGTATGGAGCCGAGTTATTCTCTTGGGAAAAACTGCTTGGGAACTGCATTTTTTATTATTTTTTTTTGCTACATTACATGACTTTCTGGGTTATATAATTTCTGCATAATGCACTTTAGCTCAAGAAATAAATGATAAAATGGTATAAGGTAATAAGGTGTGAAATGTCATGAACATCAAAAGCTTTTTTTTTAAAGCAAAGAATACAGCTAGTTCCTGAGGAAGCTTTATAATAGATACTCCTAATACATCACATATATTTCTTGAGAACATTCTCAATTCTTCAGCTATGCCTTGGTATTGTTCTCATTCCCGCTTTCCTTCCCTCTCTGCCAATGATTGTCTCACGTTGTCCCACCCTATTTTTGACGTGTGGAGCATTACTAGCATTCTGGGTATAAAATACAGCTTAGAGCATTCAACTGCTTCAAATTAACATCGATAGTAACAGAGCTATAGAGGATGAACACAGAAAAGCTGAATCTATTTCTTTCTCCCTGGTTCCCTGTCTGTCTCTCAGCTCTTTTTTCCCTAGCACATCTTGCTCTCTGGCTCAGGGCTTTGCCATCCTCACAATCAGTATGCAGCTTCCGTGTGCAGTGCTGATCCGTCTTTACGAGGACATGGAGTTGCTGTGCTTTTATCCCCAGCCTCCACCCGCCCCCGGCTCCTTCACTGACACCTTCACTTGCAAATCCGCCAGCGATCTATCTCTCCTCCCAGGCCTCTCGTGCACCCGTGGGAACCTTTACAAAGATCAAATCAATACCAGGATATAAACATGCATCAACTGAAGTTTGTGTTTCTCACTCTCCATGTCTTGATGTGGAAAGTTAGGGCCCCGAACACAACATTGCAGTTCACTGCAGCTGAACGGACATGTGAAAGTTAAAAGCACAGCCAGCCATGGCCGGAACAGAAAAAGAAATTTCTTTTTAATGATGAATCATACAGTCTGTCTGATCATCAAAAATTGGTAGGAACGTGCATGAGGATAACAAATTCATAATGATTTATTAATATGGAGGTCAAAGCAGTTGTAGTCAATCGTAGCTGAAATTGGATTGTTTACTTTCATCTTTGTTTTTTATTAACATTTTTTATATATATTTTGTCATGAGTGTCTGTTTTGGAAAGTGAGGGACAACGACAGGTTTGACACGTTCACACCTGATTTTCAGTAGACCATACACTGATGTCAATGGCATCCCTTTAAGGATCAAGTTTATGTGCTATGTTTTAACTTGCTTACATGGATGATACATCATTTTTGCATATTTTTTTCCAGCGTTTTGAAAGGCATGAAAAACTGTCATGAAAAACAATAATAAGTTTATGAAAGCCACATGACAGACATGGCTAAGTTATGTCTGTTAAGTGAACCACCTATGCATGCTTTCTTAAATACCGAGACCATGTTAGCCCTATGGATGTTGCTACCCCAAGCCATATTGCAGCACGTTTGAAACGAGTAACGTTGACATCAGTGCCGACATCAACATGGCTGCCACTGGAAGAACTGATATCCACTGTCAGCTACCAAACACACTGACATTAGACATTGATAGCCAAATGCAATAGAGTTCCTAGAATAATGAAGCATATCCCAGAGGCGAATGCAAGCAAAGACAGTGTTCGGACTAGAAAATTACCCATACTTCTCTAATCCCTGCTATATGCCAATATGAAAATTGGCTTGCCTTGCTATACGCATTTTTCTGAGACTGTACACAAAATATTTAGCTAATTACTGCTTGTAATGTACAACCAGTTTAGCTAACTTTAGCGATCTAGCACCAGCTACTTCCTTCTGCCAACGGATACCTGTAACACTCAAGTTTAGCTAGGATAGCAAGCTAGCATTAAAATAGCCCAAGCACTTATTGGAAAATACACATTGATCTTAGCTGACAGTAAAGCTTATTAATAAAACAGTCTTACCTTCATATGGTCCATTAAAATCGGTCCTTCCTTGAGAGGGATTTAGTATGTTAGCTACATTCGCTGCTCTCAGTTACGCACATTGACCAACATTAACTTCAGTTATATCAAATCAGAAGTAAACTCATTTTCTATGTAAGTGTTAGTATACATTAATCTAACAGCTTGTACGTAGAAGGAAACATCAGGAAAATCAACAAAAGCTTGCCTTACCTGTGTCTGCTTTCCCTTGATCCATGTGGGGAAAAAAATTACCATGTTAATGAAGACAGAGGCATATTTCCCCATTCTGGTGCAGTTCAACTTCAATTAGAATTTTTATTCTATTACATGCTACATAAGGACATTCTTAAACTCTGTCCCTTCCTTCTCAAATCGCTGTAATGATACCTCCCTGGACATGGGTTCATGAGTAAACTAAAGCTACACTGTTGATTCCTATGTAAATGACTGGACAGCAACACATGTAAGTATTTCAATTTAGATTTATCGATCAGTAAGCATGCTGGGTCTCTCTCTTAATGATATGATATGTACCAGGGTAATTTTATTCATTATTAAATTCAACTAACTAAACGTTTTCAAAAAGTGGAGAGGATGAAATCAGCCATGACAAAAAGTGAGGGTGGGTGGGGCTTGTGGGGACAACATTTTTCACAGGAACTCCACCAGGCTTCATTCTGCATGAATTACAACAGTGTGGCTTGACAGGCCTGCCTGCAGTCCAGATCTGTCTCCTACTGAAAATCTATGGCGCAATCTTGAAGAGGAGAATCAGACAACAATGCCACAGACCATTAAGCAGCTCAAGTCTTATATACACCAAGTAGTGGGCAAAAATTCCACTTGCAAAACTGCAACAATTTGTATCTTCTATTTATAAATGATGAAGAAGTATAACTAAAAGAAAAGATGATGTGACCCAGTGGTAAACACGCCTCTGTCACAACTTGTTTTGAGTTTGTTGCAGGCATCAGTTTCTAAATTTCTTTATATTTAACAAATAGAATTAAGTTCATCATTGAAAACACTGAAAATCTTTCCTTTGTCCTTTTGTCTGTTAAATAAAGCTTCAAGTGAATGAACAAATTACAGATTTCAGTTTTTATTTCAGTATTAGAAAGTGCTACAACTTTTCTGGAAATAGGGTTTGTATATTGAAGCCTCACCTGGAAAGAGTAAAGGCACTGAGTTTCTTCCTATAATGTGTAACAAGATTAGAGAGCCATGGTTCTCATGGGTGGGGGTGTCTGGGTATCCTCAGAGGTCTCTGAAGTATCTGTGATTTTCTAATTTTGTTACAGTGGTGGAAACCACAACCCAGATGTTATTATGACTATAAATAATGTCAGCTGGAATCTATTGACAATTTTAGCTTCACCTCAGAAAGTTTAGAAACAAGTCGAAGGTGACGGAGTGCAGGGATCCCTCCATGACCAAGAAATCGAGTCTTCCTTGTTGCTAATTTGTTTGCCTGAGCAACCCATAAAATATTAATGTTAAATTAAAATTTTAATGAACCATTAAAAAAATTTCAGACAGTTGACTTTTGCTGTGACCTTGACTCTATTTGGATCGAGTCCAAAATATAATCAGTTTATCAGCTGGTGAGTCCATATAAATCCTACAAACATTTAACCCTCATTCTTTGGCTATTGTACTAATACAAATCTTGGACAGATGCAGAAGACATACTGGTGGATGGATAGACAGATGGACTATTGTAGAATTCAATGAAAACGGGTCCTGAATTCAATCACTCATTCTTGAGATAGGCAAAATATTACTACCGGGTCGCAGGAGGTGCTGGAACTTATCCCAGCGCTCACTGGACAGAAAACAGGGAAACACCCGAGGGGCAATGTAGTATCTTCAATTTGCCTGACTGCGTGTCTTTGGGATGTGGGAGGAAACCAGAGATCTAGGTGGAAACCCAAGCAGACACAGGAAGAACATGCATACTCCACACAGAAAGGACCCTGGTCTGGCCTGGGAATTGAACCCAGGTGCTTTTTGCTGTAATGCAACAGTGCTACCCACACACACATATACACGTTTTCCATTTAAAGAGGTTCCTGATTGTAAAATGAATGAAACCCCTGTTCTAATGCATGGATTGTCATCTTCAGATTAGACCACAGGCTTTCAATAGGGTTCAAATCCAGAAACTGCAAAATACAGATTTTTATGTTCTTACATAAAATGTACTTATCATTTCTTTGTGATTTTGATAAATGTTTGCCGTCATTATACTGTTTAACGATCCATCTACAACCAAGTCTAAACCTTTTGGCAGAGACTGGCATGTTCTTGGGAAAAATTCAGCTTCTGAATGCTGTGAGACACTGAATGTTGTGCTTGTCTTAAGCGTCCGTTTTAAACAACTTGTTTTCATAGAGGATGATTTTGAAACAACCCCAGAAATCAATTAAACTCTACAACTCGAAAGCTGACTTTTTAGGGCAATTATTGTGCTCAATGGAAAAGTATTTCAAACAGGTATTAGCTTTTATATCAACTACCTGACTGAATACGAGTTGTATAACCTCACTCTTATACGCCATGGAAACAGGGCAAGGACACTGACAACAACGTAGTTTCTGGAAACTAAAATTAAATATTAAAAAAAATATTTCCAAAGAGAGTTTAAAATAAAACTGTCCTTTTATGTTTTAAAAAAAGTCCATATATTCTTTTAAGAGAAAATACTATTACTTAAAAAAAGAATTATGAGAATTATTTATTTTATTGGATAAGTAAATAGTTTCTACACATAGCTGGGTAGAAGATTAGGAGGACTTTGTGTAGTGTTTTATAAAAAGCATGTGCCTATTTGTGCTAGAGTCGACTCTATAATGCCGGATGCAAAATATTGCAAAATTCCATCTTACTCCACTATTATGTCGTCAGCAACATCCTTGTAAATAAGCCTTTACCACAACCCCCTCTCTCTTCCCTGATTAGATTAAATTGTCTCAGCAACTGATTTAAGAACAGAAATCAATTACTGCACTCCTCCATGTCTGTATCATAGTAATACCCACTGGATATGAAATGGCCCTCGCCTTTTCCTGTTTAATCTGTGATTACGCCTTCAATTTGTTCCGGTGTTATCTTCCTCCACTTTGTTGCCACACCATCATCATTGAGATGTATCACTTCACATGGTTTATATTACACTCGTTCAAAATCTCTTAATTGCTGTTTGACATAACAGATGAAGTCACAGCAAAATCCCCGGTGCTGAATTAACTTACCGTCTCACAGTGTTCGTTTGTGTCCAACCGGGCTTAAATGATCACTGTAGGTGGTAATTCAACATAGTATTAATACAACCCTGGGGATTTTGCCCTGACCGCTAGGCTAGAACACATATTGGGGCTTATCGGGACTGTGTGGATTGCGATAGATTGTTTTAATGAGGACATACTAAAAATAGCATTGAAAGAAAAATACATTCACTGTGCAGATAGGAAACCAATGCTGAGACACAGCATTTCCATAATTGCCCAGTTGGAGAGTTATAATAACTAATACAAAGTGTAATTCGAGTTCTCATTTGAGTTGGCAGGATGGTGAAGCCACTCATCCTTTATCGCTCGACGTGCAAGTACTAGACAGGCGTCTGGATGTTCGCATTGGCAGATTCGAGTGCCGATGGAGAGAGTCCGCTCAAAGAGACACGTAGCGCTGAGGATGGCACAAAGTAAATGAGATTCATTGTCTGGCCGCTGTCTACGCACTGAGAGAGTGCATTCAGCAAGGAGTGAGAGGAGTGAGAAAGACTGTTTAAAGGTCAGGACTGCAGACGGCTGATGAGCCAAGCGGCCAGCTTCATTCTGAGCCAAATACGATATTCTGTAGACAAGAAAAATAAATAAAGAAACCCAAACACCTAACACAGATCCACTGGACTCCTCTTTGGGTACGGTAATGCCTCTTGGCTGAGCTAGATGCTGTCTGTAAACATAATATCCTCTGGTGTACTCTCAGTGCATAAAGCTTTCTCTGCTGGCTTAATAATTAATAATAAAGAAAAACAAATGCACTACAATGTTTATTCATTCATCTTCAATAACCACTTTATCTTGGTCAGGGTCATAGTCTGAACTACAATATATTATCTTTATTCATTCATTTATTCATACCTCATTGAGGTAAATGTCCTAGACTACAGAAGTTTCATTTATATGCACTGGATATAATCATTCACATGTATCATTGCTAAAGGCCTTGTATCTTGCTATTTTACATACAGCCAGTCGATGGAGAAAGAAGATAATAGTGCCACAAATATCGACTGATCACCGCCCCAAAGGAGAAAAACCAATCGTAAAGACTGTGCACTACCCCTGAAAGCACGTCAATATTTTTTGCCTTATACAGGCATGTGGCTGGTATTTGTATGAATAACACAAAATCTTAGAGCTTAACTTTCTATATTCTGTACAGCTGTCTTAACACAAATCAAACTGTATTTAATATTTAAATGAAAATATTTCAGTATAAAACTGCAGAAAATAACTTTTTAAAAAGGTGCTCATTCGATTGTCCTTGAACAACATGAAAATGATGTCTGTACTGTAGGTTAATTATAATTCTAGGTTTTTTTTGTTTTTGGTTGTTGTTTTTTTTTTTTTTCAAAAACAACTGTTTCGACAGCCAAAGAACAATAGCAGTACTTTACCCATTGTAAATCAGGCCAGGTTTCCCCAGCCGTGGATTTCCAAGGACATGTCTGGATGAAAAATAAAATCGCCAATCTATAGTAACTGGATAAGGCAGGTCTTTCATTGAAAAACACATGGCACTAAACCTTTTGGCTAAATGAAGTTGGGAACGAATTTATGACATAGCTTGAAATCATCATGAATTTCTTTGCTTAAGCAAATGAAACTTTATCATAGTTGTTGTGTGCAATATGAATTTCTGCTTGTGGCAGTATAAAATTATAGACTCATTAATATTCAAATGCATATAAAAAAAAACTCATTCCCATAACTAATTAAAATTGAAATCTAGTTGGCAGCAATACATAAAGTTTGACAGAATTACAGAGTTTCAGTGGTTTACAAATGGCCTGATGTGCTCTCTGTTGCGCTGCTTTACGATTAAGCGCGCTCTTTCAGTCAATATTCACAGCGCCTTTCTCCTTTCTGAGGACACGTCAATCCGCAGCGAGATTCAGAAAGCAGGTAAACAAATTTATCTAGGCACATTAGCATGTGTCCATTAAAACAAAGCGCTGCAGTGGGTGAGGGGGAGGGGGGGGAGACTGGATTTGGTTGAGGATTTGCTGTCGATGCCATTTTTGAAGAGGGATTTTAATGAGGAATTTCATTAGTCATTTTCATTAGTGACTATTCGTGCATGGTTGTTTTACGTCAATGTCCCCTTTTCATTTCAGGGCGGTTGTGTGTTAAGGCCTTGTGTTGGATGATGTTCACACTGCCTTGTATTCAGTTGAAAATGTTTTATTAGGAGAAAATAATAACAGACTGCACTGAACAGCTTGACATTGAGGATATGTGCTCGACGTGAGAATAATATTCTGAATGTGACCTTCAATATACACAGACGTGTAATGCATTACAGCATTCGATATGGAATAAATGACAGCCAGCCTTATTGGACAGGAGAATGTAAATAACTATCATGATGATGTAGGTGGTCCAGATGTCCCGCATATGCACAAAGCAGATGGTTGTAGGTGTGAAATCTATTCGAATCCATTTCACGCTAAGACGACCAGTGTTTTAAAGGAAATATTGCACATGTTGTAGGCTGGACTATATTGTTTTTGCATAGATGAGGTTGTTCAACAGTAACAGTATCTCATCCGCACTTTGTTTCTGGCTGTCAACAGTCAGAGCAGCTTTTCATGGATTGAAAGTCGACCAAATGCCAAATGCAAATGGTTAATTGGGCAGCGCTCTCTGAAAGTGTTATGAAGCTTTCTTTAAATACAATTCAAAGAGATACTAAGGGAAAAAGGCAATTAGGCAGCACATCTTCTGGTGTGGTGTAGCGGGCAAGGAAGAAGAGTTTAAAATGATGGTGTTCTGTTTACTAAACGAGTAGACGATTGATAGCCCACTCTTTCTTTTTTCCCTAACAGTAATGTGCTAACAATCAGGTACAAGCATGCAGCTTTCTGTAAACAGCTAATTAAATCCCTTGATATAGCAGCAGAAGCCATTTTATGCTACTTAAATATTTTTTAGACTTGTTTTTCTCAACATTTTTTTAGACTGCACTTTTTTTTTTCCTCAGAATCCCACACGGATGAATAGATTGTTTCTCAGAACAACGTGCATGGTCAGGCGGATGGACAAGTAAAGAGATAGATGGATACATGCACGAATGAATGGATTTAGAGATGGATAGGTTTTTGGCCTGGCCTTGCAAAAATCCATCTCAAATTTGAATGCATACTACTACATGTGATATTGATGTCCTACAGTGTCACCAAAGAAGGAAAACACTAGATGTGAAATGCTCTGTGGTGTTTACCAGTGACAATGTGTGCTCAAAGACGATACAAAAAAAACCGACAATGACTGATGAGGTCCGCTAACAGAATACTGATTAGGATGCTGGTTGCACAGCTAGGTTTAAAAATATTCAGTAAAAACACAGAAGAAAAATAGTGGACTATGGCTATGCATCAAATCACAGACTATGTCCTAAATAATGTCCTAAATCAGCCAGCAATGTTTTTTTTTCCATAAGTGGAAAAGACAAATTGCTGCACAACACGTCATGTCATTTAGCCACAGGTGTACATTTAACAGCCACAGGAACAACTGCCAGGTTTAATATCCAAACTGTCCTCCCTAAACTTTTTGTTCTAAATACTTTTTGAGCATCAGCTATTTAAAAAAAGTCTGCAGTACATTCTGATGGCTCTTTTGTTATAAACAGCAAGCTGCAGAATTGAAACAGACACCAGGAACCAATTCGGACCAGTCTTTCTTGTGTGCCGGATAACACATTACATAAACATACAGAACATCGATTAAAATTAAACCATGGAAATACATAAGTGTTAGACCATTTTACATATTAAATACAAAACAGATGTCTGGTTTTATAAAATATCTGGTCACGATTTAAAAGTAATGTTGTACAATAACAACTCAGAATTGCTTTGAGAATGAGTAAACTAAATTAATGAGAAGTTTGGAGGTGTGTTCGGTGTTTCCAGGGCAATGTGCGTAATCAATGTGAATGATTTTGGGATGCAATTAGTATAATTATTTGGTACTCCTAACATAGTTCATTTGAATGTCAATCTTTTTTAACATACAGTAATAAATACATATGAGGTATGGTGTCACAGCGCATAGTGTTGCCGCTGCACAGCTCTGGGGTCCCCGGTTCGATCCTGAGCTCAGGTTAGTGTCTGTCTGAAGTGTCATGTGTGTTCCCAAGATGCACTGAGATCAGAAACAGGATAAAGCGGCTCGTGATGATATAACGCATGCAAAATGTTCAGCGGGTAAACCACCCACCTGGTAATATTGCCGGTGTCCTTAGGTACATTTTGAGCAGAAAGCAACTGCTATACAACATTGTGGTATTTTTGTGTTGAGGTAGTACACTATCTGGCAGCTAGGAAGCAAACTTTTGTCCAGGATACAGCTTACGTTTATGTGGATAGGAATGCACAGGTGAATTGCACTAGGGGTGAATAAAGACTTAAAGTCATGACAGTTGTAAATATGCTGTCCAACAGACTTCTTTAATTCATCAAAACATCTGGGTCAGGGCGGGTCACTATATTTGTACAGTAAAGTCTGTATTAGCTGTGCATTTTATTCTATCCATGCAGTGTGCTCACTGGGCGTTGCATGTAAGGTTTTGTACTGAAACTGTCACTAAAAATGATCTCCAGACAATCAGGAGGATCGTTATTAGAAGACATCTTTTAAAAAAAACAGAAGGAAAACATACCTATGATCAATTTTGAAAGCAAATTTAATGAGCACGTTCTAAATTCAAACAACTCACTCTATCTCAATTAATGCAACAACTTTAATGTTAAACACCAAAAACCCCAAATATAATCGTTATCTCTTATTCTGTCTTTTCCGTGTCTGCAGGCTTCGATGAGAAGCTAATTATCATGTCTGCATGCCCAGAGGTAGGTGATCTTATTAACTGACTGTGTCACAGAACCATTTATCAGCAGAGTTATTATGGCCTCCTCGAGCAAGCTATATATGTCTTTCATTAAGGAAGTCTTTGAAAGACACACTACTTTTTCTGAATTTGCTGTGAACAGCCTCATTAAACCTGATGGAGAGAGAGAGAGAGGGAGAAAGAGAGAGAGAGAGAGAGAGAGAGAGAGAGAGAGAGAGAGACATAGAGCTGTCATTCGCGCCTGTGCCACGTAGTTATGTGTAGCGGTGATAGCTGCATCTTTAGCAGGAGATTAGCTGTGCTACTTCTGGATCAGTCATTAATATAAACAGTAGAGTACGCTATCGGGTCAGTTTCCAACAGACAGACTCGTCGTCTTGCTGCGTCATCAGAATTCCAAGAAAGCATGTCCTCATCTATGTGTGTTCATTTGCTATAAGAAGTAATGACATTCAGATTTTTAGTTGTGAGCCACAGAGAAAGAGAAAAAGCTAAGGGCCAGCCATCTTAGGTGACTGAAAGAGCTCACAAAAGAATGGGGAAAAAAAAAAGAAATACGTAAAATGCGAGCAGTCACAAGAATAAAAACAAACCAAAATGCTAGCTGTCAGCATAACAGCTCACGTCTGCTGCCCAGTGTGTGTCTTGTACAGTGGCGTTTTTTTTGGCTCTGCTCTCTGACTGATCCATGTAGATGCAGATCTGTCAGCAAGCACAAAGCACTGAGGCTTGGTGCCTGCACACTCCCAGTCTCTTTCCTCCACTGGATTATTTATAGCGTAGCTCCGTGGCCAGCACTCGCAGGCTTAAAGCCCATTCTTCCAGGATAAGCTAACTCTCTTGAGCAGCGGAGGGGGGCATTTTTAAGCGGAAAATAAAACACTTCCCTCTGATACACCTGGCACATCAAAAATCCACCAATAAACCACATCTAACTGCGGTGCTCTAGTGGCCCAGCATGCTTCCACATGTGTAGCTGGGCCCTCTGGCATCTCCGTAGTTATGTTTGAGGGGGATTTTTTGTCCCTCAGGTCCAATTTGTGTGTCACATTACATCTCCAGTACAAATGTCTTATTCTATGAGTCACTAACTAAGGTGGGAAAAAGGCTTCTCTTGTGGGGATTAGACAGGGGAGAGCCATAGAAAAGCAGATGAAACCTTGACCTAAATGTCTGGTCCCAAAAGGAATGTCAGGCTCGCGCTGAGCTTTTTATAGCAATTACACACAGAAAAGATTTGCAGACATGAAGAGTCTGTGGGACAAAAGAGAACTTGCAAAAGAGTGGACATGAGAAATACACGGGTACAATGTGACAATTTATGAGGTCCTTGCGGCTAATCTGGTTGTTCTTTTTTGGGGCAGCCGTGGGCTTGTGGTTAAGGAACCAAGCTTGTGACCAGAAGGTCACCGGTTCGATCCCTGCAACCAACAAGTCATGACTGAAGTGCCACTGAGCGAGGCACCTAACTCCCAACTGCTCCCCCTGCGCCCTGGATGAGGCTATCCGCCACCCCGGGCTAGTGTGTGCTCACTTCACCAATGTGTGGAAATGTGTGTTTCACCGCACGAATGGGTTAAATGTGGAGGACAAATTCTTCTGTGTGCAAGAACAGTAGGTCAATACTTCACACTCACTGTTTTTTTTCACTGTTCATTAAAGGAGCAGTTTGGACTTTTTAGAGCCATCTGCTGTTTCCGAGGTGAGCTGTAGTGAAAACATCCCCAGCTCTGCCTGAGACTGAGCCTTAT
>JAOVVH010000059.1:19744276-19755042 GCA_028566435.1 Scorpiodoras heckelii | reverse complement strand
AGTTTTCTAAGGAAATATACTTGTAGGTTTTTCCAGGCTTCATGTAAACATCAGTACAACTTTTTGTAGCAAGTTGTTACAATGTGTCTCAGACTGCCTTAATGATATCATGTATTGTTTTAAAAATGAGAAATGTGACTTAATACTTAATATGATCGGTAACTTAAATAAAAAAATCTCTTTGTAACATTGATTTGTTTTATAAAAAAAAGTGTAAATGAATAGTAATGTGTAAGAGGAAATGCAGGATAGATGAAAATGAGCAATGTGTTATGCACTGCTGTATCTACCCAAAATAAACAGCACATGCATCCTTAGATATTTTATTAAGTCACTTCATGATTCTGTTATCACAGGCATATAGTTTTTGTCCGTTTCTTTACTTACTATTCTTCTTCCTTTATTTTTTCACAGATTTGTTGTTGACGATGTCATACACCTTGACTTAGATTAACCCACCCTGGAACCTTGATTTGGTTGTAGCCCCGCATGTCTGACACAGAATCTAAGGTTGTTGTCTCTAGGTGTGTGTTGTCCTTTGTGTTAGCGCCGCGACGTGGAGTGGGCTCAAAGCACTTTTTGGGCAATAGATCGAAAACCACTTTGCCTAAAACTATTAACTTTTTATGGCAATTTGGCCTCTAGGAGGCGCATTACTCTAGCTAATTATGATTCATTTCTGGAGTAGAACTACCTACTGAATAATGTAAAACCAATCTAGCGTTCACTAGCCAGTATCTTGTGATGTAAAGGCTTGAACCTAATGAAATTTCACATACGCCATTCTTTAGACGCATGCCAAGTTTTGTGAAATTTTGTCCATAAGGGCTGCTGCAGGAGACACATTTCAATATCTCAAGAACTGCTTAAGCTATAATTTTGATATTTAATATAGTATGCTTATTTCACTTCATTCTTGCTCTTTTTCTCCCTTTATGAGGTGGACATATTCCATGTCTAGACATATTCTATAATACACGTAGTATTAATGAAATATTTACTCGTACAATGTACTTAAACTATACTTATACAAACAGTATACAGAACAGAACAGAACAGAAGGTGACCCATGTAAAAGCATCTGCAACATGCAGAATTCATTTTGAAAGTTTTATGCAGTGTTTTCTATAATAATCATTCCCCTTTGCTGCCTCGTCAGTAATTATAATGACAGCGTTGTTGCATAACAACATTTTAACATGACCTGAATGAACAAAACACTCTTTAATATTCACCGATGACAGAATGTTATCGGTAATAATTTCTGAACCTGCGACTCTTCTCCTGTTATTGTCACGGAGACCCGTGACAAGGTGAAATAGCCTTGTTTAATTAATTTTGCAAGATCTGATGGCTCTCAAGGATCTAAAAATATTAAAGGTCATTAATTTCTCTTCTCTCTGGGTAACTGTTTTTAATAGTGAAGTCATTCTAAGTGAAATGTGTTTCTGAGGCTCTCTAAGGAATACTGTCTTATTTACCGATGATATGCTATTCTTAAATATTAGGGTGAGTCATAATGGAGACCAGAATATGACCAGAGGTTTTTTTTTTATTTCCCTCAGGTTAAATTGCTCTTCATTAACCTGATGCTAATTATTACTGGTATTACTGTAGCACAGATACAGCAGGCTCATGAGGACGTTTGTAGGTCATTGCCCAGGAGCAAAGGCTACATTTTTACCCAGTGCCCCGAATGTGTAGAATGTGCCAACCTGGCTGGCTGACTGCCAAACAAAAAACAGTTTTTTCGTCATAGCGCTTTCATGAATATATAATATTGATTATTTTACTTGATGGAATAATTAAGAGAATGGAGTGTGTTTCAGGAGACATAATTCACTGCACTGAGCAAACACAACATTGTTCTAGTCTTTGCATTAACATTAGTGACAAAAGATTTTTTGTGCGGCTTGGCTTCATTATTAGATATATGGGGTGTGGTGGGGATTGGTGGGGCAGGGGGATGTGGGGTGCCTTGGGAAAACCCCAAAATATGTTGTTGTGGCTGAATTCTGGAAAACGGACAAAGTTGTATTTTTCTGCCAATAACATACTTCTCTGCTTTCAGACAACATAAACACATTTTAGATGCAAGGCAACTCATGGGCCTGGCTTGTAACTCACTCACTCACTCACTCACTCACTCACTCACTCACTCACTCACTCACTCACTGACATTTAGTACCTGGAGATTTTCCACAAGGGAGTGCTGTTGTGCTTCACATCCAATGGCACTGTGTGGCCTTGTTACTACTTGTCTTTGTAAAGCTGCTTTGGGACAATGTCCATTGTTAAAAGCGCTTTAGAAATAAAATTGAATTGAATTGAAATTGAATACATAATATGCCTAAAGATGTCTAAAACCTTGCAAGCTAAGTGTGATTTCCTCACACAGTGATCGTCACACTTTAAGTTGTTGGAGCCTAATAGATTTAGTTTGTGATCAGATATCAGCTGTCAAAATGTCCACGCTGCTTCTGTGCTGTTGAACTGTCATCAAAGCAGAGAAGAGCAATTACACACGCTGTTCAGATGTTTTTATGTTTATTGGTTTATTTAACGTCACTTCAGCTTCTATGGCTGTTGATGAACCGGAGCAAGGTTACATCGATACACAGATTTCATCAGTACAAGTTCAATGTCAAGCACAGTCATGGGCAATTTTGTATCTCCAGTTCACCTAACTTACATGTCTTTGAACTGTGGGAGGAAACCAGAGTACCAGGAGTAAACCCACAAGGAGGACATGAAGTCTCCACACAGAAAGGACGCAGACTGCTCCACACGGGATTGAACCCAGGATCGTCTGCTGGGAGGCGACAGTGCTAGCCACCATGCTGCCCCCATAATGATTATTATTGGAAAACTTCATGGCCTGTTTGGGCAGAGTAACTTTCTGTTTCCATAGTATACTTCATATGGAATTTATTAAGGGCTTAATATTTCTTCTTTACCATTTGGTTTTAAATGTGTTGGATGTAGTTTTGTTAACAGTTGGACACATGGATGCTGAGTGAACAGGATAGAAATCAATCCAGTTTTGTGTAAGGGTTAATGCTGGCTGACTAAAACATATTCTGATTTGTATGTGGCGTTATCCAGTGTCCACTCCATCCACCACAAAGCCGAACAGAAGAGATGAACAGAATTTTAGATTTTCCTTAATGGAAAAGGCCAACCTCTGTCATTTCTTTCTTTTGCACTCGAAATTGAAGTCACCACAGAAGCTATACTCTAGGAAAGCGAAGCATTATCTGAGGAATAAAACACAAAATGTCATGCTGTTATAGGAAAATAATCAAAAGCATGGTCATGTGATGTGTCCTAAAGCAAAATGAATCATTTTCCAATAACAGCATGTCTTGAAGGATTTTATTCCTCTTATACCACAGCAGTTTGCCAACAGTGGCATTTTTTTAATTTATTCTAGACTGACGTATACCTTTTATCTGTTTGCAGTTACATTTCATGTTGTTAGATGGTTCCTGTTTTCACTTCTGCTGATCAGCCATAACATCAAAACCGCTTGCCTAATATTGTGAAAGTCCCCCTTGAGGCATGGACTCAACAAGATGTCTGAAGATGTGCTGTAGTATCTGGCACCAAGATGTTAACATGGGCGCTCTGACCAGTCTGCAAAGGCTACACAGCCCCGTACGCAGTAAGCGGTGATGAACTGTGTGTTCGGACACCGTTCTATCATAGCCAGCAGGAACTTTTTCAGCAGTTTGTCTCTGCTGCGGGATTGGACCAGATGGGCCTTTGTTCATAGCCTTCATTCCCTATGCGCATCGGTGAGTCTTGGGCAGCCGTGACCCTGTCGCTGGTTCACTGGTTGTCCTTCCTCGGACCACTTTTGGTAGGTACTAACTACGGCATACTGGAAGCACCAAACAAGACCTGCTGTTTTGAAGATGCCCTGACCCAATCATGTAGCCATCACAATTTGGCCCTTGTCAGTGTTGCTTTGATTATTCTTTGCCCATTTTCCTTGCTCCCAACACCTCAACTTCAAGAACTGACTGTTCAGTTGCTGATGAATATATCCCACCCCTTGACAGGTGCCACTGTAACAAGATAATCAATGTTGTTTATTTCATCTGTACGTGGCTTTAATATTATGGCTAATATGCATTTCTCTTGTAACAGCTATAACATTCCTTCATTCCTTCAACAACCTCCCTTTTTCTCTTTCTCTTGAAGCTAATCGACACAAAATGCAGCTTGTTATTTTATCAAGAAATGGAAACGTCTTGAAGACTCTTTCTCTTTTGGGAAACTTGAAACAGCCCAACCTCTGACTGTTACAAATCACGGGAGCTCTTCAAAACACTGCAAATGCCTTCCTAAAGTAAATGTCTCCTCAGAAAATTTCACTTTAATCAACAATTACATGTTTTTAATCATTTATGTGGAGCATCTGCATACAAGAATCTGTATTCATTGTTACTATATAAATATTGCAAAGTACTAATTACATTATTACACATTAGTATGGTCACATTAATATAAATCTTGCACCTGGAACTATTGATAGAGCTGCTGTCATTAGAATATTAATCAAGCCCTTCTGACCAGATGATGTTGACATTGGGGGCATTGGGGAAATGGATGGGATTAGCTGTTATAGTGTTTCTTATGATGTCGTATAAAATGGCTTATTGCTGCTTGTGAATTGGGTGAGAGAGTGGGTTGTGCTAACTAATTCTCATAACAGCAGGTGAGAAGAGGTCTTTCAGCAGCTACGTTGTTGGATCAAGTCTTGTGCGACAGGCCCCAAGAGGATAAGTAGGATTTGCTATTAATGTCAGCATCCTAACAAGAACAGATAGTTCATATGAGCAATTCAAAGCATGTGGTAACAGAGGCACGGATCAAGCTATAGGTCTGTGGAACAAATTTCTCTTGTCAAGTGCCTGCTCAAATGCTGTCTCTAAATCTTTGGTCCCAGCTGTAGGGTTTTCTAGAATGCAGCATGTAATGTGCATAATAGTTATATTTTTTGCGTTTCACATGTCTTTTTTTGCTTGGAATTTCGACCTAATTGTGTTGTCTTACTTTTCTGTAATGATGACCAACCTAGCTACTTTGCTGATTCCTTCATGGCAACATCTCCTGTACAGTTTAGCTCATTTGGCCTTACTGAGTTACATTGTTCTGTCCAAGAACAAAATTGAACACCCCTGCTGTCCTCTAATGCCACCTTGTTGATTGGACTAAAATGTTGGCCGTGTCAGCCTGGCTGTGTTCTCTGTGGTGAGCTCACACTTTCTCCAGCTGTTCTCTTCACTCAGGCTTGCACTGAACACCTGTGCACATTATAGAGAGAGGATGTGCTGAATACTGCTGGCGAACACTCGCACTTCTTTTCTCTATTCATTCAGCCTGGATTAAATTTTTTTTCCTTTTCCTTGAACTGGCTGTGTTCTGAAAAGTTTTCTGTCTGTGATCGTGTTTGGCTGAGGCTGAAGATAGACACCAATAATTGCCAATTATCTAGAATTCATACCACTCTCCTGCACATTTTTTTGTGCTTTCCTTGAATTACTCCTAATAAACAGAATAAGGCGAATTAGGCTAAATTTTAACATCCTTAAGGATATGCTGGCAACATGAGAATTCGCTACTGGGTTGGATTCATACAGTGATTATCAGTAATTTCTTGCAGATTTTTTACGTCATCATTTCACATAAACAGAACATGCAAACTTCTTTCGAACTGTACATTATAAGCCTACATTATTTTACCATTTCCTCATCTGTCATTTTCACACATTAGGCTGCTGATTACGTAGTTTGATATACAAACATATTTGCTTGTTGTATGTACTTCTGTTCATTTCTGAACATGGGTTTATTTCTGTTTCTCATACAGACCCTGTATGACTTTCCTCTGGGTTCTCGGGTTTCCTCCAAACTCCCAAAAACATGCATGGATATCGACTGGCTCAGTTGCCCTCAGCTTCCATCCAGGGTGTATTTCACACCTCACACCCTAATCAGGATTCAGTAATAACTGATTAACTTAATAGCATACGAATCTTTTCGAAGCAATGAAAATTGTTGCTTAAGCAGTTCTTGAGATATTGAAGTGTGTCAGTTGCCGTGGCTTGTGTCTAAAGAATATGGTAATGATGCTGTGTGTGAAATTTAAAAATCATAATCTTCATGTTCAGTATAAAGCTGACCGAACTGGCATACAGATCCTTTAACCACAGTGGCAGGGAATTCTCCAAACTAATTGGTCACCAAGTGATTGATTTTGTGCAGAACATCTCTAACAGTAATGTTGGCTATAAGGAAAATGACAGGTTTACACTAAAGTACCAGAAAAACTGGTATACTAGTTAATACTTGGTGGTGTAGTTATGGTACACGCTTGAAATGCTCATAAGTGAAAATCCAAACTTTTCTTCTACCTCCGAAATGCTATGACCCACCTCATGAGCGCCAACTTAAACCACGTTGATAATCGCAACATCATGATAACTTGCCATTCTGAGGGCGAAAACAGCTCTAGAAGTTTCCACAGGTGAAGTTGCTATGTACAGTATTTTGCATCGGATCCAGTACCAGTTTTTATGTTACTTCAGTGTATATTGTGCTTAGGTTCATAAAGTGCTTATTCTTCAACGACTTTTTTTTTGTAGTAACTTGTAGACTTGTATGGTGGACACTATACAGAAATAGTTTAAAAACATGTATAATGTTTGATACAGTGAGGTTTTCTTTTCTAAGGAGATGCATTCATGGAAGGAGTCAAGACTGTCATTGCTGAGATGTTGTGGAAAAATTTTCCAAAATGGGAATGGGGGACTTTACATGGCCAAATTCTTTTAATACTTTTTAATACTTTTTAATATTGTTTTTCTTTGTGACGTATCAACTATTTATAGCTGGTATTCTGTAAGTGATTACAAAACTTGTTTTGCAGACAAGCCACGACATTACATGAAACTATAAAAGAATAATAAATAAGATGTTGTTATTTACTCATTTAAAAATAAAATTTAACTTTGATAACTAGCTATGGAACAGGGTACGGGCAGTAACATCAATGCAGTACAACAGTCCTTAATTAGTGTAGGGCATTGTGGTTAAAACTCATCTTTATTCTAACCAGTACATTGTCTGAAATGATGATGTATTAGAGAATGTTAATATGTTTCCTGCATTGTATTGGAATTAAGACCAAAAAAAAAAAACCCCTCATTTTAGTTTTTAATGTAGCAATGTTTTATTAATCAAGCTAGGTGGTAAACCTTCTTTTTAAATGTTTTATAGCTACTAATTGTGTTGGGGGATTTTAGTTGTTAGTGACACAATTCTGAAACTGTGAACTGTGCTTTTGCTGTAATCTGGACTGCTGAATTTAGGGAGGTGTAAAACCGAACATGGAAAAATGAAGAAACTGCTTTGCATTCAGCATTCAGCAAATAGCTTTTTGCATTCTGTGAAAAATCTAGGTGTTTAAATAACAGCCTATAAAGCGTTCTAGTTCTTTTGCCTCAGAGAAAAAGTAAGGCAAGCTATTACACAATGTTGGTTTAGTTTGTAGGAAGTGTCTTCTAGGCAACACGATGAAGAGGATATGAAGGACAGCGTACACCAATTGTGCTCTCATTATTACTAACAATAAGGTTGGCCCAAGTTTTGATTCTGCAGCCGTTCAGTAATGACTAGGTTGGAAATCAGCTTCCTATGAAATCTCCTTGACAGGCTGATTGAGATGCAGTTTTCTGTGTCTTCTCCAGACTCTAATCAGCTGGGACACAAGCCAGGGGACATGCCAAGAATATCAGCACTTTATTTGGCGCCACTAATCCAGTCCTCCACCCAATTCACAGCGTCTGAATTATTAGAATAGCAGAGGCTTTTAGGATCACCTGTTCAGACAGAACAGGAAGGAGCAGGTCGATTCTTGTAGATATGTTTTCATGGCTTGCATGTAACAACAAACATATCAATCAGGATTGATCAGTATAAAATATAGTTTTATTTTTATAGCCATTAATTATAGTAAATTATTTGAAGTAGTTCGTTACATGTTTTAACGAACCTTTTTGCCTTTATGAACCTTTAGTCATGATATTTAAAAGTAAAGAAATGGACCACGTCAGCTAAATTGATTAATCTCCTTATACTAAACATTTTAATTAACGTAAAAGATGTAGACTTGGTTTTGTAATAATGTTACCTGTAAGGCTGATAAATAACGTTTTAAACACCAAAATCAGATTTATAACTGCTGGCACTGGGGACAGGAAGTGTGAAATTTATTTGTGATAATTTTATTTGTCTGTTTATTTGTCACTTCTAAAGTACTGGGAATTACTTAAAAAAAGGTTCCATTATCAGTGAATTGCGAGAACGTAAGGTTGTAAAACTCCTTCAATATGATGTTAATTTCCAGTCAAAAATTAAGATTTTGTCACATAGTAAATATTTCATTTCGTTCAAGCTGCACTGGAAAAAAACTCGCTGAATATACGTAATATAAATGTGTACACCGGTTCCATGTGATCGAACTGATATACATTAAAGGTCGAATATGCAATTTAAATAGCCTTTACATCCTGACAACGATCAATAAATCAAACGCTCTGACAAAAAAAAAAGCAGGAATAACCTTTATCTGTGATTGTGAAACACCTTTACAGTCATTTCATTCAGTCTGATCTTCCGTCCAATCTTCCGTAAGGCTAGGCAGCCGTGTTGCTAAAGCTAGTGAGCTAGTTGCACGAGAATGTCATTTTTATAAACGTTGATGTGAAGGGGTTTTTTTTCTTCGAAGACATTTATTGAATATTTATGAAAGAAGTCTCAGCTGTAAGTACTGCGCTTTCCATTTTCTCCAATTTATAATGTGTTCTGGTGATGGTGATCTCACCCCCAGAGAATTTCTGGTTATGATTAGATGAAGTGTCAAACCATCATGCAACGTGCTTCCTTCCTGCGGAATCTCAACCCTCACATCTCCCATCATTGTCATGGTGATCAGCCAATCAAATCGCTCTGTTTCTAAGAGGCAGGTGTAATATCAGGAACACCAGCTGCCAAGTCTTCACCCGTCCCCACTTTTGTAGGTTCCCTGCAGAAACAGGCAACGTTCTTTTGAACAGATTTTCTGATATTCCACTCTTGGTGTCCTTGAATTCTATAATCTATATAATCTTTTACTGATGTGTTTCACTGTTTGAAGCCTGCGGGCCATCAACCCTATTAATTTTTCACAATATTTGCTTAGCCCTTCATATGCTCAAGGTGGGAATACTGAGGTTATGTCCTGGTCGATTCTTATTTATTGATGTGTGTCTCCCCTTGCGTCTGTGTTTGGCAGATACGGTTTGTTTCGGAAGCAGCTGATGCTCCTGGAGGAGGCTGAAGGGGGCTTTGATCAGTTCACACGCAGCTATAAGACCTTCGGAGCGCATCGCCTGCCGGACAACAGCCTCGTCTTTAAGGAGTGGGCTCCAGCTGCTGAGGCTCTTTTCCTCACTGGAGAATTCAGTATGTATAAGTTGAATTAGCTGAATCTTTTACCTAAAGGTTTGTAAGTCAGAATTTCAACAGTGCTGAAGCATTCAGCCGATTGTGTCATTTGATCAATGTTACTGCCTCAATTAAAAACTCTTTAGTTTCCATCCTTATTCATGCCACTGTTGTAATTCTTTCAGAGCAAAAAAAAAAAAAACAAAAGCTAGTGCAATAACACTTAAAAAAAGCATTGGCTATTGTATACTTTAGGGGATAATTTAATTGAAATATAAGCGAATACTTTATAAATCACACAATGTGCTGAAAAGCTTTGTGAAACCCAAGGCTATAAGCTATTTCTATATCTGCATTCTAAGTAAATTGTCATTTTATCTTAGGATCTTTGTAACGCTGGAAAACAAAAATAAAAGGGGTTTGTGTACATCTGTAGGTGGAGGGAAAAGGTTTCTTCAGTTATTTCTTAAATAAATGTCAGGAGCTTTTTAAACCTTTTTTTAATTCAGAGCAGTGTAGCTCAGTGGTTAAGATTCAGATTCAAAGCTTTATTATCATATGCACAGTAAGGAAACATGTTTCTCTGTCCAATGAAATTCTTACTTTGCTGTCCACACGGGATATCAAAAGTATAATAGATTGTAATAAAGGTCAAATCAAATTAAGAAATGAAACAAGAAATAACAAAACAAAATATAAACTCAATGTAAACTAAAAATATTGATAGTGCAAATGAGCAGATATATTGCAACCAGACAAGTATAGTTACATGTAATGTAAATGACCACGGTGTAAACATACCTGTACAGCTGTATGCAAACAGGTAAACAGTCTAGTACAGTACAGTGCAATTATTCATCAGTTCAGCTGTTTAGGAGTCTAATGGCTGTGCGAAAGAAAGAGTTCTTTAGTCTGGTTGTCCTGCATTTCACGCTTCTGTACCTCCGACCTGAAGGTAGAAGTGTGAATAGTCCATGTTGGGGATGGGTGTGGTCTTTGATGATGGAGGCAGCCCTCCTGTGGACTCTGCGATGGTAGATGCTCTGCAGAGAGTGTTGTGCAGTCCTGGTGAATTTTGGGGCAGTCTGTACCACTCTCTGCAGGCATTTGCGGTCCTTCACAGTAGCACCTCCGTACCACACGTGATGCAGCTGGTCAGGATGGACTCGATGATGCAGCGGTAGAAGTTGCTGTGGATTTTGGGTGACATGCCAAATTTCCTCAGCCTCCTCAAGAAATACAGCCGCTGCTGAGCCCTCTTTAACACCTGT
>JAOVVH010000059.1:19724733-19735751 GCA_028566435.1 Scorpiodoras heckelii | reverse complement strand
TACCTGATCTGTGCTGTTCTGTGAACTTCAAAGTACAGCTATATGGTAAGTGGAACTGAGAAAATGGACAAGGAGTGCAGAGAAAAGGAGGTGGTCATAAGGTTATGCCTGATCAATGTAAATCCATGCAAAAATTCAGACACATAAAACTAGCTATTCAGTTAGAAGTAACAGTGCCCTATTAAAGGAGGATGAGTCACTGTGTGCTCTCACTGGCAGTGATTTGTGGCTGTATTTCACCAAGCCGCCTATCTGTCCCTTGCAGTCAGCTTGTGGGTGTTGCTAATGTAGTTCAGAGGAAGTGGGCTACTAATGTAAAGACAGGTGATTAAAAATGTTCACTGAAGTACCAGAAAAACTGGTATACCAGTTAATACTTGGTAAGTTCCCCCTGCGGTATCTTGGAGGCAACGTTGCACAGTCCTCATTCTGATGTTTGTCGAGGCCCCAGCACCGAATTCGGACGTTACTTGAGGCAGTGTTGCATGCCTATCACGTGAAACAATTCTTGCCAGCCAGCGCTGGTCACATTCACCCAGAGTCTTTTTACGGCTGTTATAAGTTCAAGGTTTTGCTGGAATTCTTGTAGTCACGGTACACTCTTGAAACGCTCATACATGAAAATCCAAACTTTGCTTCTACCTCCGAAATACTGTGACCCATCTCACGAACTCCAACTGTTAAACCGCATTGAAAATGGCAAAATTGTGATAATTTGCCATTTACATGGCAGAAACAACTCTAGAAGCATCTATATATGTCCATTACTTTATATGCACACTGGCGGATGTGTATAGGTGGCGTTGCTATGGGTTTTGTTTTTTTTTTTTGCTGTGTACCAGTTTTGTGGTACTTCAGAGTATATACTAATAAATATTCTAAATATGTTTTATATTTTTTATGTTATGTTCGTATTGCCAGATATATGCAAAAACCCACAAATCAGGTGCACTCCTGCTTAAAATATGTTTTGAGGGTAATATATATTTCCTATAAATACTTGCACTAATTTTTTTTTTGTCGCCAAGTCCCACGATTTTATCACCAGGTGACTTGCCGCACTACATTGCTCAGTGTAGCCCAGGTACCACTGGAAATGAATGAATTTGCCACTTGTCATTGTGCGTGTGAACACAATCTTAGTATGTTTCTACTGTAGCTGATGTGCTGCAATGGTTGAACTACATTCCCGGAAGTTTTACACGTACCACACTTAGGAGGCACACTTTCGTCATTTAATCATCATTTTGACATTTCTAGCTCTGTGATCTTTGCCTGTTCAGCTGTGCTATGAATATCCTTGGTATTTTACAGAAGACTGGCATTCACCATCATATGTGAGTATGAAGAAACTCAGCATGAGTATGAAGAAAATTACTGAAACTTTTGTAAATAAAGTGGGGTTCTTACTAGCGTCTGGTCACAGCTTCACTAAATGATTTATAAATGAGGCCCACGCTGAGCAGATTCTTCTGTTTCACTCAGATTCGTTATAAAAACAATGGAACTTGATTTTGGGGCTATTGAATTTTAACAAGATGTGTTTATTTAAGTCAATTCTACGTGAACATTTTTGAATAAAGTGCATTTTTGAACCACTTTGTGTCCTTGCTACATTTTAAAACCACACAAGACACAAATATATAAATATTTACTCAAAACCTGACCAGTTTATGTCTCTGTTTATTGAATATTTAGTCTGTGTTAATTATTTAAGTCAGGACCTGATTTCACCTGCTGGTTGTGAATCCTGTACCAGTGGGTCTCCGGAGTTTACTTTTTTGCTTGTCTCAGAAACTTATAAAAAGTTGCCTGTGCTTCCCAGCAGCCTGGGAACATGTTTAAGATAGAGACTGAGAGAAGCAACGAGCGAGTGCCTGCATATGTATATCCGTGAGCCAAGTGAGGCTTCCTCAGAGGTTGCAGCGCTGTCATCATTTCACAAAAAACTTTTCTGAAGCAGCACAAAGAAACTAAGTAAAATAAATAAATAAATAAACTACTCTGAAAAACAACACTAGAGGCTCATTGAATCTGCCTCCTGAGTCCTTTACCATACTGTTTCAAAGACCTGTCAGTGAGAAAGCAATGTGACTAGAGAATGTAGTCGTGTTTCTGTACTAAAGCAAGTCAAGAGGGCTCCACGTGACCTCAGAAGTCATCCCTTCACTGTGTCCCAGCGGCCAAGGCCTGTCTATTGCATCTCTAGATGTAGCGGAAGTTTACCTGTCAGGGATCAAGAGTATTCAGTGGAGGATGTTTTCTGACAAAAAGAACAAGTGCGTGTATATGACCAGCATCTCGATTATGGTTCTCCTATCATTCTACTTTACAGCAAACCACTAACCTTCAGATTTACAGTTGTAGTATTTGCAATGTCATTAAATTGCTCTAATTCAATCCATTTCATCTTTTTTGATCCAAAAAAATTGCAAATTCTCATGTAGGTAGGATGTTTCATCTATTTTATTGACTTTATTTTATTTTATTTTTTTACAGGCTACAACTGCATTCAGCTTATGGCTATCATGGAACACGCCTATTATGCTAGCTTTGGTTACCAAGTCACAAGTTTCTTCGCAGCATCCAGGTAAAGCACTTTTTTCCTTTTTACCAGATGGTGTAGCACCCATGTACTTCAACATTTAAAGTGTGTCAGGACATACCTTTGGAGCCCAAAATGATGCAGACCATTGATTAGTCGAGCACAATCTTTACAGACTCACCCTGATAATGTCTTTAGCTAGAAACACTTTTCTACCACAGCAGCACTCTTCAGAAAGACTGTGAACTGTTCAGATGACCTTTTTAGATTTGACATGAGTCAAACTGTCTATCACAAAAAAATGTGCACACAGCAACACCACGCACAAACGTATTTATAATGGGTAGCAACAGACACTGTGAGTTTAGTGCATGTAGTGCATGCCATTTGATATTCATTCATTCATTCATTCATTCTTTTTCATCTTCAGTACAGCTTAACTGCTTTATCTTGTTCCGTGTCATTGTGGATCTGGGGCATATCCTGGGAATAGTGGGCACGAAGCAGGGACACACCGCTGATGGGGCACAGGACACTCTGCACAGACACATTCATTCATACCTAGGTGGAATTTAGTGTCACCATTCTACCTGTCACCATACTTTTGGGAGGTGCAAGGAAACCCACACTGAAAAACAGAGCCATATGTAATGCAAAAATACTGGAGCAAGATTCAGATTACCCATTAGAACTACTCTTACAAATAAATGATACTCGGCCTAAAAGCACTCATCATTTTCTGTCTAATTGCTAACGATTGCATTTTTGGCTGTTCACGTGTTTTCCAGTCTGTAGTCCTACATACACACACAGACACACATGTCCTCAGAAAAAGTGTTACCTAT
Organism: Scorpiodoras heckelii; assembly: GCA_028566435.1. NCBI lineage: Eukaryota > Metazoa > Chordata > Actinopteri > Siluriformes > Doradidae > Scorpiodoras > Scorpiodoras heckelii. The sequence continues at coordinate 19,732,361 of JAOVVH010000059.1, read as the reverse complement.
ATATAGTATACATGTCGGTACTCCTTGGTAGCAGGGCAGTATTCAATACTTTACCTTTTTACCTCTATATAATTTTAGCAGTGAAATATGTTGGAAGGTGAGTTAGGCTGTCATTGGATGTTCCGATTTTTGGATGTGTATCAGTAAATCTGGCCAGTATTGAGCATTCAGAGTATTTAGACTTTTATTTAGCTCCATCATCCAAGAGCAAGAAGTGCTAAAATAGCAGAGCCTTTTTGTAAAATCTTTTTTTTTTTGCTGTGTTTTACTGCCAAGAGTAGCACTGCATAATTTGTAATGTACTGCTAATGGCATCCAGTAACACACAGACTCCAATTACCATATTCTCCAATTGAGACTCATCACATTTTACTTCCTTTTATGCTTTTCACATATTCATAATCGATAATCATGAGTATATTTCTTCTATAAAGTGTGTCTTAGGTCCTACAACCGTGCCTCTAAACGGTCCCGGGAGATTCTGACGGGATCCGTTAATCTCCCTGTAAATACATTTGGCGTTAATCCCAGAGAGTGGCGCACGTCTTAGATAAAGGAAGATCAAGCAGGGATGCTTCATTTACACTCATGAATTCGCCAGTCATCTCAGCTAGAGGAGAGAGCTTAAAGCCAGAGTGTAATATATACAGAGTAATTTCACCCATGATTGATCTCTCATGGCCATTTAAAAAGTGCGACGGCTGGATGCTGGGAAGCGAGGGCAATGTCACTGTGCATGGTTTTTTCGCCGGTAGTCGGGGCGGAGGGAAGCGATGCGATGATAGCCCAAAGGACGGTTAAGCCTTCAAGGAGCAATTACACAAGTGGGATGCATAAGGAAGTGTCAAGTGCACTCCATCTTGCTCTTTTCTCTGCAAAGAGCATTGCACTTGAATAAAAAATGCGACCTCCACTGTCATTGTAAACGGCCTGCTGTTGTTTTTATTGCTGGTGGACTTGTTTTTGGTTCAAAATGTTAAGGATACAATTTGAAATGGGAAATAATTTCAGTTGAGTCAAATGCCATGTATCATGTACTATACATGTAGACCCACACATAGATGTCTTGGAATAGCCAAAATGTTTTAGCGGTGAAATCACAACTGTGTTTGAGGCTTTATATTTATGGTTATAGTTTCATGCTTATCATTTAATTGTGGACTACTTATTACATCACCTTATTACCTTACAGTCTTATCAAAGCTTTCCCTGATTCTAGCCTTTATCTCTCTTCCTCTAGTCGATATGGCACCCCGGACGAGCTGAAGGAGCTCATCGATGTGGCTCACTCTATGGGCATCATGGTGCTCTTAGATGTGGTCCACAGCCACGCCTCCAAGAACACAGAGGATGGCCTGAACCGCTTCGATGGCTCGGATTCATGCTTTTTCCACAGCGGAAAACGAGGGGATCATCCTCTCTGGGACAGCCGACTCTTCAACTACTCCAGGTAGGATGTTGTTTTCTGCTGAAGGCTTTCATCCAGAAACACACTCTCTGTGAACCATGCTCTAATATGGGCTGTTTTGTATATTAAATGACACATACAGTACATCCTTACCTATGCAAATCAACATATGCAGGTGCACACAAAGGTGCTTACGAACTTTTTGGCACCCACAATTATTATTAGGTGGCATCTCCTTCATTGTCTAATAAGTTCACTTATGTCTGTTTTAACTGTTTTAATGATTTACATGGACAAAATTGTCTGGTTCGTATGTAATAGAATGTTACCATTTTCTAAGAATATATACTATTATACTAAAACATTTCTAACGAGAATGATTTTATATAACTATCTTCCCCAATCTTCTGAAGATGGATGATAATTCTGGATTTAATTGTGTATATACACATAAATGTAGCTAATGTTGTAAATCGTTCCTGGATGACCATCAGGATGAAGATGACCAGAAATCAGAAGATTATGAGCCAAGCTGTGATCAAAGATCACAGATGCTCTCAGATTTTAACAGCAACCTGGGACCTGAATGTCTGTCATCCATTCGTAGTCCAAAAAATATCTCATGTACACTTGGTGACTCTAAAGCATAACAACATCCAAGGTTACAGAAATAAGACGGAGTCAGGGAAAAAGACAGAAGATGCTGACAGGCTTTGCCCAACAAGGCCATCATACAGAGTATGTGTACATACCAGAAAGGAGATGTGGCATATGCGACACATTAATACACTGAACACAAAACACATGAAAAATCAGTCTAAATACCCAAAACTAATGATTAAATCATGTCTCATAAAAGATCAAAATGAAGAATAATATAATAAAAAAAGAGAGAGATATAAAAATAAACAACAATTTCCCCCTTTGAATGACTCTAAACTAGTGCTGTCAGATTAATGCGTTTAAGAATTAATCGCGATAAAAAAAATTAACAACGCTAAAATTTTTAATGCAGAATAAAAAATTTGTTAATTTACATAAACCAGCGGCGCTGACAGTGACACAAAGGCTGCATTCAGATCACAAGGGTCCCTAATCTGTATCCCTGCTCCCTACACACTGCACAGGGTACAGAGTCCCAAGGGCTCTTCAATCTTTAGTAATGTTTTTGATAGCTAACAAGCTATCAGATCCTAACATACAGCACGAGAGATCAGAGAACTGCATGTGAAGTTAAACAACAACCAAAACACACATAAAAAAAGTTAAAATACTTCACCCACAGTTCATAGACGTTTCATCACATTTATTTCAAAAGTGCCTACAGCGTACAAAATAAGTCTGAACAGTGTTGTTTGATTTATCATACTAAGCAGCTGCGTGCTGTCTTGTTCAACACAACCAATGTAATCAATGCTGTCCGCTGTTGATGACGTTGCAGGGCGTTTCAAATAGAGCCGTTTTAGTGACCGAGATCCCTATGAAGAGCCCTTGGTATTCTGTACTCTGTGCAGTGTGTAGGGAGCAGGGATACAGATTAGGGACAGTTGCGCTCGGAATGCAGCCTAAGACGAGTAACGTAACGGTCAATTTCAGAATGCTTGTGTTCACTGATGGCGCCGCTGGTTTGTGTAATTTAACTCAATTTTAATCTGCATTAAAATTTTTAGTGGCGTTAATTTTTGAAATTGCGATCAATTCTTTAACACATTAACGCGTTCATTAACGCGTTAATTTGACAGCACTAATAAAAAACACTTATTATGAACTTTCATCTGGTCTTGTAATTGAGGGTATGTTGAAATTGACACGAGTCAAGCTATGTTTATATTGTGAATGATGAGGTTATAGATCCTCATGTTAATTTAAAGAGCCTTGCCACACTACATGGGAAAAGCTGGTGTTTGTGATGGTGTTTTTATCACAGAATAATGTTGTGTTTTCCTTTCCACTGTCATTGTTCACTTACTTGGCCACAGTTAACTGTGTCATTTCAGCTGCCCCTAGTAAACTCCCAGAGCCCTCTGTGTATGTATGAGCTGCACTTCCAGGTCATGTGTGTGTAATTAATACTGCCATATTTAATTATGCAAGCATAATTAATTCTCCTCATCAGCATTTTTGTTTGCTTATGATTGTACATCTATTTCTGCTTATCTGAAGCAGTGCAGTGGTAATGTAGATTGCTTTAAATATTTTTAGAACACATTTTTTTTTATTAGAAATGTCATTAGATCCAAGTTGATGCAATATAATGGCCACAAGTTTGTGGACACCCAGCTGTTTCACTGTGAACATCCCATTCCACATTTTACTCTTATAATATCCAGGAAAACTTTCCACTATGTGCTCATTCAGCCACAAGAGCACTCAAGTTCTTCCACTCCAGCCTCCAATCTGCGTTCTTGTCTGTACTTGTGTCCTTGTGTGCTTGAGAAACGTCATCAGTCACAGCAAACGTACTGTTCAATTCAAAATTCTGCATCTAGCCAAGTACATTTTAAATGACCGGCTGTGTTCTTGCTCCACCCATATTATTAAGGATGCATCAGGAGGTGACTTGTGTGTACCTGGGGCAGTCAGATATCCCAGAATGCATTTCGCACCAAGCTCAGCATGTTGACAGACAAGAAAAACTTCAAAATACTACTGTTGTTGTGTTATGAAATTAAGTTATATGATTTTTTAGGTGTGAATGTCATTATTTGGACTTCAAGTATGTGGTTAATTCATCAAGAAAAAGGCTACGTCAAACTTTTCTCCAAGGTTTTCAGAGATGTGCGGTCATGCTAGCAGCTGATGTCAAGTATGCTGCTGTTCCAACTGCAAAATTACTGTACAGCGTCCTTCCATCCTCGGAAGTTTGTACTTGTGAGTTGAACTTGCCAAGTTTGTAATACCAAGTATGCAAGTCCAAACTTGGCGTACTTTGTATTGAGAAATGCCTCATGTCTTCATGGAGCTTGCTTTATGCACAGGTGCAGGTGTCATGCTAGAACAGGTTTGGGCCTCTTACTTCCAGTGAAGGGAGACTGAAAGCTACTGCATACCAAGACATCGTGTAGAACTGTGTGTCTAACTTTGTAGCAACAGTTTGGGGAAGAACCACATGTGGGTGTGAAGGGCAGGTGTCCACAGACTTTTGGCCATATAGTGTTTTATTTATAGAACTGCTTTGTGTTTCTGGAGTTATTTATGTTGGGTTAAACCTGTTCAATTCAATTGACCAGCCAAACTCTAAAAACTAAACAGTAAATATAATAGCTGTGATAATGGTGTTTGGTGACTGTAAAAAATATTATGAAATTATAGACTGTTTCGCACACCTCTGGGGTTCTCCAGATCACTGATTTACTGCATTTACAAAAGGAAATCATGTTTTATGAGCCGGTGCACTTAAACAGATCAGTGATGTACATTTGATGAGTGTTAACAGTCCAGGCCTTTTTTTTTTTTGGCAGGTTTTTAATCATAAATTTGTCTAGACTACTAACACTCGGCATGCCAAGAAATTAGTCTTTGTTGTTTCTCTTGTCTCATTTTCCCTTCTTGTCTCTTAAGACTGAGGTGATCAACTCATAAAAGTTGTTTTTGCTGTCAGCTCAGTTCCCACACTTAATTAAGATGTGCTTTGAAACAAAACCTGAAGTGTTAGCGTTGGAGGTGCGTGTGTGTGTGCGTGTGTGTGTGTGTGTGTGTGTGTGTGTGTGTTTGTGTGTGGGAGAGAGAGAGAGAGAGAGAGAGAGAGAGAGAGAGAGAGAGAGAGAGAGAGAGAGAGAGATACACTATGACTGTTTCAGACTGGATAATTGGATTCATATCTACTAGGTGATGGTTTTGTTTTTTTGTTTTTTTTTTTAAGTTAATGTTTGTTTTTTCTTAATTTAATGGTTAATTTAATGGCTTAGAGATCAAATAAAAAATCTCTCGATTTCAGTGAGCATTAAGGGGTGTAACGGGGTCAAACATTTCGAAAACACAGTGGTGGTTTCAATTAGAGATACAAACTTAATTGTGCTATAAAGTGTGGAACATTTAAGTGCTAAAAGGATAGAATCTACGATGTTAATACTGCACATAAAAGTAGCAAAACAAGACATATATGTATTACAAAGAAAAAGCACAAAGTAATGCAGCACTGCAGTGCTTGTCCGGCTGGTTTGTGTTGCACATGAAGATTTGCACATTAATGTTTTCCATAAGAGGGGAAATTACAAATTTATGCTCAGATCAACAAAGGCCAGGCAAGTCACGTGGTAGCACATTACATTAAAGTGAGTATTTTCAAAATGAGGAAAGTCTGTATAGCCTAAAACATGTACAGGGTAACAACTGTCTGTATTTTAGAAGTACCCATCTTGACCTGCAGGATTGTGTTTGCAGAGAATAAGAGGAGTTTCATTAGCCTAGTAAGTCTATATGTTATGAACAGCAGAAACTTTACACATGAAGTATTGCATATTGATGTTATTTAAATACCATAGTGGTAGAGGTTAGCTCGGTTAAAATGCATTGGTGCAGAACATTTCATACAGAGCATTCAGTGAAAGTTTGCTTGCAAACAGTATGCTTGTGCTATGATATGATATTAAGTGTCTAGAATGCACTGCAAAAAGTTGCGTATGAACATTTCTTCTGTGAGACTTGTGGCTTGGTTGTTTTCAGGTATATACAATGAACAGTTTTATGGAAAGGTTCTTTTTTCTTTTCTTTTTCTTATTTTTCCCAGGCTGATAATTTATACAAGGGGCTAGTAAACTCTGATCTACTGGCCCGCGAGGCCCGTTAGGGAAAATAATTCCACTGGACACTGTCTTAAAGGTCCTATAGTGCTGATTAGTGTGGGAACTAAAGCTACAAATAGAGGTTTTAGGGGACAACAGACAGCCTGCCCTATAGGATTGGTCTGAGGAATTCACTGAAGCCTGTTGTTAGGATATGCTTTACCACATCCTACAACATCATAGAGCTGAGAAAATCGTAGTTTCAATGTTACTTGCTGCTGTCTCTGGAATCACAGCTCTGTGCTACACACTTGCATAGAAAATTAATGGTTTCGTGTTGCTTTGTCACTTGCTAGTGTGACACTGAGTTAAGCACATTGACTGATGCTGGGTTAGACAACTCAGCAGTGTGTCAGTCAAATTTGCCGAAGCTGCAGGCTGTTCTGCTCATTTTATTTTGGGGTTTTTATTCACTCCTCTAGCATCGTCATCTCGCTAAGAACATGGCCTACATTACTCTGTGGGATGTGCTGTCTAGTGCTGTCATTTATATCATTTATCGATCCATAATCATTACATTATTTCATGTGTACTGCTTAGTGTGACCAAGCCCTAGAGATAATTATGAGTTTGGTAAGGATTCACTCTGTGTGTAGTATCTTCGGTAGTGCCATTTTATTTTATTTGTGGTATTTAATTTTATTTGCTAATTTACAACAGAAAATAAACAAAGTTTTATACTGTGGCAACGCAGGTGTGATCAAGCACGATCTGGCGACCCTGCCGGGCCACGAATCATGTCTGGTTACATATCCTTTTGAAAACTGTGAACAAAGCAAGGATGTTCAGTATCGTGACTACTCAAGATTCAGCACTATTTCTAGTCCATTATTTAAACTGATGCAGATTTCTGGTAATGGCCGTGTTTTAAAGAGTTTTTCTCCTCCACTGAAGCACATGCTCGGGTGACGTTGATGGATTTGGTCTACGGATCATCAGGTTTTTTTACACAAACGTGTGAATTCCGTGCCAATTTGAACCAGAACAAGACCAAGAAAGTCTGAAATTGATGTAAAAATTTCTAGGATGCTACTTCTCACTCATGTTACTGCTGACAGTATAATTCATAATGAAAAAAATTGTATTCAGTTAGACAAGAATTTAAAATAGAAGACTTTTTGCACTTCTGAACCTTGTTGTATATGAGGTATCTTTATTGTACGTTAGTTAAGGTGAAGACATGCCTCTCTGTGTGCATTCGTAGAGGCTGTAGCAAATCTGTTCACTGCTAGAAACTACGCATGGACTCGAGGTCTGTCATGTACCTGCAGGTAGCCAAGGATTATTAATATTAGAGAGCAGCACACCGCAGTGCAAATGCATTTATTCCTGTTCATGAGTTGATATAGTGCTCTCTTACTAAGTGTGTGTGTGTGTGTGTGTGTGTGTGTGTGTGTGTGTGTGTGTGTGTGTGTGTGTGTGTGTGTGTGTGTGTG
>JAOVVH010000059.1:19503199-19517024 GCA_028566435.1 Scorpiodoras heckelii | reverse complement strand
ATAAAATTCTATTATTATTATTATTATTATTATTATTATTATTATTATTATTATTATTATTATTATTATTATTATAAGACACACCGTGTAGACATGTACATTAATATGTGGCTTATAGACCAGTTCCTAGATAACCAGCACTTTTGTTAGTCGTACTGACAGACACACGACGCTATAATAATAATAATAATATTATTATTAATATTATTATTAACATTTGAAGGATCCACGTGCGCTTGAAGGCGGCACACTGTGACCCGAAGCACGGCGCTTTTCCTTTAAACGTGTTTACTAGCGCTGGGCGGAGAAGAGCTCTGTTTTTGTAATGTTTCGATTTCAAAGCCGTCCTGTGATTGGCTGCTGCACGCTGTCCGTCAAGCGTGGGCGGTATCAGCTGACCAATGATAGATGATTTCCAGTAACGCCGCTTCCAAACCAGTGTTCGCGCTCCGTCTCTCTCTCTCTCTCTCTCTCTCTCTCTCTCTCTCTCTCTCTCTCTCACACACACACACACACACACGCGCGCACACGCACACACGCACACGCACATACCCAAACATACACGCACACAAACACGGTGACAGGCGCACACACGAGCGGAATACAAGCCTGTCCGGATCGCTCAAACTTTGACCACAAGTTCATAAGAAAGCCTTTAGATGTCTTTAGGTTTCTTCGCGCTTGAACTCTGAACGCGCTACACGTGTAGGATAGAAGTGTTTTTACTTCTCGCGAAACTTTTTCTTCTTCTTGCTACTTTTTTTTATTATTTTTTATTTTTTTTACCCCGCTGTTTAAGCTGCGCTCTTTTTGAGCGCCGTCGCGCCAGAGTCACTCGCGCTGCCAACTCTATGTGACGTTGGGCGTTTGTCGGTACCATGGCGGAAGCGGCCCAACAGCAACAACAGCAGCAGCAGCTGGTCGACATCGACCCGGACTTTGAGCCTCTGTCGCGGCCACGATCATGCACTTGGCCTCTGCCCCGGCCCGAGTTCGCCAACCCTGCCGACTCGAGCACGTCCTCACCGGCCCCGTCTGTCAAGCACGAGCCGAGCGGCACCGCGGACTTCCTCACCAGCCTGAGTCTGCTTGAAGAATCCGAGGACTATGCTGACGACAAGCCGCTTGTCTTGTGCCCAGATTTCCAGTGCCAAGAAAACTGCGGGCACCGACAGCAGCAGCGGCAGCAGCTCTCCGGCGCTCCGCTTCCCCCGCAGCAGCAGCAGCAGCAGCAGCAACAGGTGCCGTTACTTTCCTCGTCCTCCACAGCGGCGGCTTCGGCGGCGGCGGCGCAGAGGAAGAGCGGCTCGGCACGGCGCAACGCCTGGGGCAACATGTCATACGCTGACCTGATCACCAAGGCCATCGAGAGCTCGCCCGAGAAGCGCCTGACGCTCTCGCAGATCTACGACTGGATGGTGAAGAGTGTGCCTTACTTCAAGGACAAGGGCGACAGCAACAGCTCCGCCGGCTGGAAGGTATTTATTCCGTGCACTTTACACGTGCAATACGGGAACAACACTAAGCAGCTTATCATGCTTGCATATCCACGAGGGTTAAACGTTGGATTGTCAATTTCCTAGTCACTGGTTTGAATTTTTCTGGCGTCTCTGTATGTCTCTCATATGGGGAGTTAAAGTGCACACAGGTCCCCCTGCTGCCAGTGTCCCACTGCCAGTCATATGACTTTAAGTCCCGAGTAAAGTTAGGCATGAAGTGTCTGCTGACGAGGAGGATTCCTGACTCTGGATGCATATAGATTACAGCTGTGCTGTGTTACTGAGTCCTGTGTTACTGTGTGTCTCAATGCATACTGGTCTGGCACTGGGGTTTTCATTTTCCTCTTCCTTCATGTATGCTTAAAATGTGAAAAAATGTCCTGTTACCATTTATAATTGGTTAGTGTTTGGCACTATCAGCAATGCTGATGTCATATATTTATTTAAGATGCATCAGTTTCTTTCCTAAGTGATTAACAGAGTGACCAGTCCATAAGGTTTCAGTAGGTCATGTTAGTCAGATTTGTTCATTATTTTCATTAATTATATGCCGTACCGGGTTTTCCACGTATTTCGAATTAGAGTACCGGAGTTCAAATCTATTCGAGGCTATGCCAGTTTAACCCCAGGTGGCACATTGTACTGAAGTCAGTTGTGACACTACAGATGCTTTATATGACACAGACACCCTCATGCTTTGTCACGTTCCTCGTATGCCTGAAGCCACCTGACAACCAGAGAAACAAAAAAAAACATTCCCGTGGAAATCCATGGAAACCACCTTGTGAGACAGGAGCCAGGGTTACGTTGTTAGGTGTAGTACCTCGTCGCACCACACACTATTAATAACCAACGGCTTATGTGTCAATTCACCCACGATGCATGCCAGGTATGTTTGCATGAAAGACTACACATGCAGGCAAACCTCGGTTCCACCCACTGATTTGAGTTCATTGTCCTAGCATTCCTCAGGCTTTGTGCTTTTGTCAGTGCGATTTTGCAAGCTTAGTGCACGCCGACCTGCCTAGATGTGTGAGTCATCCTGAGAGTGCTGTTCGTCACGAAAAGACGCCGCTTACTTACGACACACGCTACATAATAATGCAGGTAGTGTTGTCATTCAGTTTTCAAAAAGGAATTCGGTGGAACGGTATACATGACGTCTGTTACTCCTCCAGTGTGGTGCTTGTAAAAGTCGTTTCGTCTCATTGATCGAATCGTTCATGGGTGTAAGGAATACACCCATGTGTGAAGTTTTACGTCAGTTGATGGCTATTGCATTTTCTTTCTGATATCTTGTACAGTTAGCACTTATCATATCCTTTCTTGTTATAGGTATTTAGGTTCATTTGCATATGGTGTCTATTGTCTCTAAAAGTGAGACACTCCAGTGCCTGCATAGATGAGCACTAGGCTCTTATTGTCCTGCAGGTGTTTGTGTGTGTGTGTGTGTGTGTGTGTGTGGTTATGCGTGAGAGTGTAAATCAGACCCGCCTATGTGACAGTAGGTAAAAAACAAGGCCTCATTACTCTGCTTATTTTAAAATATAGCGCTTAAGCTTGTAAGCAACTTTACAGCTTCTTTTGTCAAGGCTACTAAGCAGAAGTGGAGTAAAGATGCTGAGTAGGAGGGCACCAGCGTTTTCTGTGCATCCTTTTTAGAAATGGAGAGAAAGACATATAAGCCTGTTTCACACATGCACTGCAACCCTGAACTTATCTGGACATTACCTGGAGGAGCTGTACTGTAGGTGAGCATGTAAAAGACTGTTGGACCTGACATTAAACACACTTTACCCTGTTAGCTCCCTGGTAGAAAGTCTGTGATTGGGAATAGGGAACGAGTGGGCATGTTGAACTGCGAGTGAGAACAGCGAGCAGGTGGGCTTGTTAAGGATGTTTCTGTCATGTGACTAGCAAAAAACTGGAAGAAACAAATCTCCAAGGGTGAAGAAGAAGGGTCATTTATAAGAAGACACCAGCGGAAATGTAGAGGAGAGACGACGAGATTCAGGAACTTCTTTCAGTATGGGCAGACTCTGACATAGTCGCATAAATAAAAGAAGGAAGAAAGAAAGAAAGAAAGAAAGAAAGAAAGAAATGGCAGTAGGCTCGGTTGTTTATGACCAAGTTACGGAAGCGATTTCCACAGTGTCATGTCCTGCCTCCTGGATACTCTACCCAGGTGCCACCCCTCAAACAAACCCAAATGGAGAATTTGCAGCAGATGAGAAAACGTCTAACATGTATAAAAGGGCCTGATTCTCTGAACATTGCCTGAGTTCTGGCTCCTGGCTTTAGTGAGAGAGGGAGATTGAGAGTGTTGTTCATGGCAAAAGAAGAGGCATTGACAGACACATTTTTTACCCACGTCCACAGGCACTTGAGCACTTTCCCTGATTCATTGGGCTTAAATTGTTGACTCGTGGAGCGGAGAGGAATCCTGAAACAGGTCCAGTTGAACTCAAGTCCAGAGTGTAAACGGATTTTTTTACAAAGTATCTCACATAGCTTTAATGTCAAACCTCCCAGAGAGAAACCCTTGTGGTCATGCCGGCTGTGATCTCCTCTAGCAGCATGAGACACAAGGCTGTGCTGTCCACCGAGAGTACAACAAGAGGTTTTTGTTGGGCTACACAAAAAGAATATATTTAAATCCTGATTTTGATTCATTTCTCAATGCAGTTCAACTCAAGAACAGTTGATTCTGTGTAATTTTGGTCTTTTGCAACCTTTGCATAAAACAGAATACTACTAATAATAGTCCTCCTTATTTATTGTAACTAATGACTGCAGACCTAGTATTACATGACCTCATGACCTTACGTGAAGCCAGGAGAGTGAGTCTACAGAGCAAAAAGTGGGAAACGACATTGAAGAACGGCAAGTGAATTTTAAAAAGTCATGGCTGCACATGCCTGCTCACTCAAAAAAAAAAAAAAAGAAAAACACTCAAAAGCCAGTTGTTGCATTATGCATGAACTGCATTTATCAAAACTAACTTTCACCTACAAGAGGCTGTGAGTTGCTCTCATAGATATTTATTTACCCATCTGGTAATATTTCTTGCTTTCTTTTAACATTGTACGATTTTTTTACCAAAAATGATGAAAGATATGTACTAAGTAGCAGTTATTTTTTTATAAGGATTTTATTTTAATATAAATATTTCAGTAAATCAAAATGCAGGGAAGCTTTCATTCTTGTACATTCAAAAGAAATTGGAGTTACCACACTACGGTAATGTAAGCATTTAATATGGGGCAGTCGTGGTCTTGTGGCTAGGGTGTCTGCCCCGTGATCAGAATGTAACGGGTTCGATTCCTGTGGCCGACAGGACTTGGCTGAAGTGTCCTTGATCAAGGCACACAGCCCCCAATGGCTCCCCGGGTGCTGGCTAGGGCTGCCCACGTGTGTTCACTGCCCCTAGCGTGTCTTCACTATTGTGTCTCACTGCACAGATGGGTTAAAATGCGGAGGTTCAATTTCGCTGTGTGCAAGCACAATGACAAAAATGTGTCACTTTCACTTAATAAATGCTGTATACATATTGTACCTTACAAAATTGATGACAGAATAGTGAGTAGGGTAATAGTACTTAAGTCTGATCTTGGTCTTGAGACCACCTTTTATTTTACTTTGTCTAGTCTCAGACTTGAAAGCAGTTCTACTGGAATTGGTCTCGGGTTAGAGCGGGTTGGACATGTAATTTTAGAGGGAGATCTTGAGCGTTTTTTTTTTTTTCCACCACAGTAACAGAGATAAACTTTCCCATTTTTCATTCCATTTTGTATTGACTGGTGCTATGTATTTGATATATAATGTTAGCGATGTACGTCTCGACTTGGTCTCACCTCAGTCTTGACTGCCCCAAAATCCCAAAGCCTTTGTCTTGACTCAGACTTGACACTTTAAGATCTTGGTCTTGTTTCAGACTCATTATAGATGGACCCGTCCCCAAAACGAATTGTGTTCTGGTGTGACAAAATCACCATAAGCTGTAAACTATATATAATAAACTCACTATCCAATAAGTACACATTGTCCAGGGCTATTAGTCAGTCAGCTCTTTATTTAAATGAACATTAACATAATTTACATCTTTATTTGACCTTCCATATGAAACACCTGGTTTCTGGTCAGTAAAGTAGGTAAAGATACAGCCAAAGCAATTAACAGGATCCAGATAATCTCTAATAGCCTCAAATGTCTAGCACTTTTTGGAATTTAATAACCAAGTGAATGACACTGATTGTAAATGGAAGATGCTCAGTGAGCTATTTCCATGCAGTATGAAGTGAGTCATCGTGTCCTTTACTGCTGAAGCCTCTCTCAGCCTCTTAGTGCATTAGGGAGCTGACTATAGTTTTTTTTCCATCAGAAGAAACACATGAAGAGCTATACATGAGTTTGATGACTAGACCAGGCTGATTAGAGTACACCTTACGTGCAAATTTCTGTTAAAAGTAGGTAAAAGAATAAACCAAACGTGAGCGCAGTCTGTCTGTTTCAAACATTTAGCATCTCTGTTTTACAAGTGACTGTGCACGGCATAGTGTTTCGACACAAACACACCTAGCCAGATGTCTTTGCTCTATGCACAGATGACCCCGTGTCTGCTCTTCCTGTTACTTCTATACGACACAGACGTCACTCGGCTAGTGCAAATATTTGATGCAGGACATGGCCACCAATCATCAGTGTCGGCATACAAGCCAAGAATCGATTTTTCCCGTCCTTCAGTACGTCACACTTCACTCTCATGATAGCACATTCTCCACCACACACTTTAATGTTATCGAACATCCATGAAACAAGTTAATAAGGCAACAGAAAGGCAGCTTGTCAAGTTATAGAGACACTGCGAATCCCTTTGTGTTGAATTTTCTTTAAGTTACAGCCTTACCTCTGAGTGGTACAATGTGCTGATGCTGGAGATCCATTTCAAAACATCCAGTATGATATGATGAGATTTTCTCCTCACCCCCATCAATCATCACCATACCAACAAATAGACACGTTTTTTTTAAATCCATTTATGTGCAGTGTGAGTTATATAAGTCTATGTGTCTTCTAACCAGTCAAGCATCTATGCATACAGTTAAAAATGAATTTTAGGAGGTATTAAAAACAGGTAAAATGTCAACCTTTGATGGAGTAAGGGCCCTGTTATATTTGCTGCAAAGCTGAAGAAGAATCTGGAGATTTTTGATCTGGACATTTCCTATAAATTCGTAAGTATTTTACACTTGTCAAGGAGTAAATGCATGTACTTTAAAATGCCGCTGAGCCAATAGTGTAACATAGCTCTTAGATTAATGTATTATACTGTATATTTATAGTCAGAACAGCGGTCTAAGCATGAAAGATGTATTTAAGTAATATTTACTTAAGCATCTAAAAAATGTAAAAAACAGTAGAGACGAAAATGGGGAAAGAATCAGGTATCCCCAGAAACAGAATATGGTTCTTGCAAAACCCTCCAAACGTCAGATTATTAATAAAAATCCAAACATGAGATTTTTCTGTAAGTGCCTCTGTGACTGATTATTAGACTAAGCCATGGATATCGTCTGTGATTACACATCCTAATAATATTGGTGAGTTTGGGAAACTGGATGACATCAGCATAGAAAATCTGTGCCTCAAATATGAAGCTCCCATTGGGACGACATGATGGAGCCCTGCACTGTGACTGCTAGACTGTGTTTTCCAGAATGCCTGACCTTCTCTTCTTCCACCCACTTCTTCCTTACTTATATCCTGGCAGCGGCTGTGCTTCCACCAGCACCAGCACGGGACACTCCGAACATGACTTGGCATAAATACGGGTAGATGTCAGTAGGCACAGACGCCCAGAACAAAGTGATTCTCTCACTTCTCTCTCTTCCCTCTCTCCATGTGCCTGGGGCTGACCGTCTCAGTGCAAGGTTCGCAGGGTTCAGATAAGGTGACACCTCTTATAGGTTGCATAACGAGACGTTTTACAGGAATCCAAGAGCCCTGGGCCAGAATGTGGTGGCACTTGTTAGTGTGTACAGCATTTGGAAAGACGAGGCCTTTTAGCGACGCACGCGACAAACCTGAGCCAAGTTTCTAAACCAGGTTACAGCAGACAAATGACGTGAGACAGCAACACAGACATGCTATTCACAACCCTAGACTTTGTTAACTTGTCATCTGCCTTCCTGTCCATCTTGTCCATATGTTCATTTCAGTCTATTGTATTCCATGATATTATTTCTTGTGGTTCAATGAATCAGTGTCCCAACATGTCTTAAAGAGGGGTCTTAAAAAGCAGAGGTGTGTGTGGATATGTGCATGTATACATTAATATAACTACGTGATATATTATGAGATGGCTAAGTATGCATTCAGTGACTTTTTGCCGAGGGCAAACAGCAAAAAACACAAATTTGAATATATGGACACTCTTCGTGAATGCCGATTAGTGAATGCCCAGACAGATTTTCAGTCTAGATGTAACGGTCATAATTTATGAAATTCAGCATTCTGTTTGGGGTCGGCCAACAACCCAGAGAGTGAGAGAGAGAGAGAAAATGAAAAAGAGTATGTCTTTGTGCTTCTTCTCCAGACTAAACATACCACTGACAAGCAGAATAAAGGGAAAAGGAAAAATGAGCTGTGTTTAGTACTCCACGAATGCTGAAACCCTCCAAGAATTATAGTAGGAAAGCAACAGACTAACTGTCAGCACCTTTCCAAGCTGCTGACGACAGGCCAAAACTAGTCCACTACTCTAACCACCACCCCCCTCCAAAAAAAAGTAATAAAGGGATTTAAGCATGACAACAAATCTTTTCTCAGCACAATATAGTGTCTAAATGCCACTGTGTCAGTCTTTCTAAGAAACTTGTACTGTACGTCACTTGATGTGCTTCCACTTGGAGGTCACTGACTCTCAATCTCAGTTTGTTTATCAAACAAGATCCCATGTTTATCCCTTTAGCCAATCAGGTGAGGACATGTATTTGCAGCTGCATGACATCGAGATATGAGTATGGACTTAAAAGCTTGAGTGGTCGAGGGTTCCAAATAGGAAACAAGTGCAGCAGAGCTTAAAAAGCATGGTATGTAAAAATTACAGCTAGGGGGTGTGGTGGGGAAGTATTTTGGGCCATGATATCAGAAGAGCATTGGCACCTTGCCCCATGTACCCTCCTATGCCTATTTGTGTGTGCTGTCAGGGTGGTGTAAGAGAGGCCTCGATCCTGCTCAAGCCACAACACAGCACACTGCTATTTCAGCATAGTGCTGGCCAAAGTCCAGGGACAGTACATCACAACCTCCTGATTTAGTTTAACAGAGTGTGTATTCTGAGTGTGTGTGTGTCGTTAGACAGTATGTTCACTATGTTACCAATGCTAATGTTTGAGTGGTGTAAAATGTAATGGGTGTGGAGCAGGAACCATTAATGTATCATCTGCTCATATAATATTTAGCTTCACTGGGTAGCAATCAGATTCGAGAGTCATTTTTTTGGGTCTATGGAAAAAGTCAAATGCGTGTTAAGAAGCGAGATTATATAAAAGCAGCTGTACTTTCCCAGTTTAATAGCTTAATCTCAGAGTATTCACCGATCCTCCCAAAACTGTTGTGTCTGCTGATGAATCAGTGTGTGAGAAAGTCAGCTTGTGACATTATGTCTAGATCACTGACAAAAATTGTTTAGGTCATGGGTTGGAAATTATTCCATATGATCCTGGCCAGCTCCCTAACAGACCAAGAAAACACTTAAGCCAGACTTCCTGAGACTGTTTCACAACATCTAATGGCAAAGATTTTCATCCCCAATGTGCACATGCCTCAAGCAGAGCAGAGCTCACTAAATGGGTCACAAATGGTGCTTTTAAACAGAACCAACCTCAGCTCCACACGTAGGCCAACTCGTCCATACAAGCCAGTTTCTCCGCCTCATGTTTCTCTTTCTGCTCCGTTTACAAAAGTGTCTGATGGCGGGAATACACATATTGGACCATTTAAAAAGCAAGCAGTCATGGTGCGTGAGTCAGAGTGAGTCACAGAGCTGTTTTGCTGAACCGGGAGGAGAGACGCGTGCGAGGAGAGGCTGTGTGTCAGTGTAGCTGTAGGGCTGAGCTCTTCTCAGGCTCATGGCTACATGCACAACATGTTATTCTCACTGTAAACTATGCATTCAGTTGTATGTAATGTGATATCATATTAAAGCAGTTCCTCTGATGCATTTATGATAAATTTTGATAAACATGGAATCTTTCCCATTACCAATTTTAGTTCCCTAAACCTGACGGTTTAAATTAACAAAATGATCAGTCCTTTCCAAATAATGCACTTAAATAAAAACTTTTGGTTTAACTATATTGGCATAGGTAGGCAAAAAACACACTATCATCACCATTCATGGTTATAGTCATGAGAGAAATTGTTATGCAACTGGGAAATATGGATACTGAGCATAAGCTAGCCACTGAAGCTAACAATTTAGCTAGTTAGTACATGAGCATTTTACGAAGGTACATTGACAGAGAAAATGAGATGAAATAGTCGGCAATATCAACATTTTTCTCAGATGTGTTGGCAATTTAAAATAGGAGAGGCAACATGTTCTTAAAGTGAGACTATTTAGCATTATACTGTACATGAGTATGTAGTAACTAGCTAATACTATTAGCTGGTATGTTCTGTGTGAAGGTATGGTGACAGAGGAAATTAGAGAAATATTCGGCAATATCAAAATTTTTCTCAGATATGTTGATAATTTACTGAGGAAAGGCAGTTATTACAATTATATTATGCAGTTACATAAGTCTCAAACTGGGCATATCAAAAAAAATATCAGCAGTGAACTCTAAAGAATCAGATTTTTATTTTCTTGTAATTAGTACCTAATAGTGAATCGAAATAACACTTGTGATTTCAATATCTTGACACAGGAGGGCAAACAGATGATATGCTTGCCTCTTATGTTATATAAGCAAGATTGGGGGTAAAAGAGGGAAATATGGACACTGACAGTAATGTAGCTACTGAGGCTAACAATTTAGCTAGCTAGTACATGAGCCTTTTATGAAGGTACATTGACAGTGGAAATGAGATGAAATTGTCGGCAATATCAACAATTTTGTCAGAAAAGGCAGCATGTTAATAAAGTGAGACTGCTTAGCATCACTTGAACAACCAAACGCTTTGCCATATCAAGAAATGTCAACAGTTGAGCTAGCAGAAAATTTGATTGTTATGGAATCTCCTTGTAAACATGGCATTTAGATGCTAATGACAACTAGAAAGAGTGAGAAAAATGGGCGAGTCTGTGAATGCTAGGCATGAACTATTTGTTTCATGTGATGTTGAAGAATGAGGTTTTATTTGCTGAGGGACATTAAAACTATTCCGAAAGTGTTGTAAGGAGACAAACAGAGTGAAAAGACACACAGAGACAGACACACACACACACACACACACACACAAGGAGAGAAGCTAGACACTATTCAAGACTAGATACTGAGTTACACTGTCTAAGGCTACGTTCACATAGCAGGCAAAAGCAGCCCAAATCTGATTTACTGACCAACATTGTATTTTGTCAGGTTGTTCACACTATGATTTCAGTTTGGCCTTTATCTGACATGCTTAAAGGGACAGTGTATCATGTGATGCTTTCTCACTTGTGAAAAGGGCACGTTATTTGGCGATGGCCATTTCTTTATTTTGGCGTCGTTGATTTCTTTAAATTTCCTATGGTTGTGTTCAGCCATTTCTTCAGAGCTCTTTAAACATGGCATATCACAGCAGTTGTAATATGTACCTTCTAATCTGTGCACCCCAATCTGTGTTTTATCTTCCATTTTTCCTTCTTGGTAGCACAGAAATATAAGGTCGAATTGTATTGATGTAAAAGTTGTACAAATTCTGATCTGCCTGTTCAGACAGAGGTCACCTTGCTACATATCGGATTTCAGTAACACATATGAAAAATGTCAGATTCATTGTTTTTTGCTGTTCAGCCATGCAGCCTTGCAAGTACCAAATCAGTGTCACATTTGAAGAAAAAGGCTGGATTTGGGCCACTTTGTCTTCTGTCTGAGCCTAATCTAAGAGCCTACGTCTAGGCATGGCTACAGATACCTTATTAATGCTATGCGTGAGTGTATGAGATAATACGTCTGTCGAATCCAGTGTCAGTGCTTGAGATTTTAGCAGTCATTTTTATGAGCCTATTTGCCGCCAAGGGCTCAAACCACAGGCATTAGACTCTCCACATTGTTGTGTAACTCCTGCCCTAAAGCGATTATGAGTGGTGCCTGTCAGGCTGGCCCACCACACACACACACACACTGCCCGCTTTGCCTCATGCTCACACTCACTCTCAAACACATGCATAAATAATCATGATCTCAGGACTTTTCCCTGCATGACATGTAAACTGTATGTATACACAGATGGTCTCATACACACACACATACAAACACCAACACCACAAAAGAAGCTGCACTTTTGCATCTTGCTGGTTTTGCATTAGGATTGAAAAGAGTTCTGCTGTCCACTCGAAACTGATGATAAGCTGCTTCTCTGGCCTTATCTGACAAACACACAATGTGCAAATTCCTTTAGCATCTTTTTATGTTTCTGTCTACTGTGGCATCCAGTTTCTTTACTCTTTTTATTTATGTTTCTCTTTTTTCTTCTTCAGATCCATAGCAGTCATAGGATTGCACAGCAAAATGCATTTAGGACAATTCATGACAACACAGCACCTGTTCAAAAAAACCAAAAAAAAACCAAGCACTGTCCTGATAGTAATCTTATATAATACTAATGTTACTAATTACTAATAAGTAAATGTTTTTCTTGTGCTTTCTAATGCTCTTTATCGTAGCCATAATGGCATAAATGGAGGTCCACACCTTTAAAAGTGCTTTTAATGGAACCTGTTTGTCACATTTTTCAGCAGTGTGAGTGTGTTGGGGGGTGTTTTTGGGATGGTAAATTCCTGAGCAGGGGCCGAGCCAGTCGGGCAGATTAACTTTATGCCCACATGTGCGCTCGTTTTTGTCTCAATGAATCATTGATGTGTAGGTACACCAGCCTGCTGGAGCAGAGTGTGCGGAGGCAACCAAACAGGCGGGACTTTTGAGTCGTGTTTGTCTTTTATTTTGTGCTGCCCATGCTGTTTGTGTTTTCATGCCTGGGATTCCCATGCAGTATTCCTTCCATTCCACACGTTACTACCTGCATTTTACTTCCATATTGACGGCTGGGAAACGAAAGCATATAGTGAGTTTTCACTGTGAGTGTGTGTCTATACTAATCCTACTGAGCATGCACTGGATATCCTCAGTACCCTAATTTGCTTTTAGAGTACAAACTGTAATTACTGTTACAGAATATCATCATTTGCTCTGAAAACATGAGCCCTAGCTTGTTTTGTTTTTTTTTAAGTTCAGAAAACAATACTTTTGACGTATGATGCTGATGTGTTTGAAGTGGTAAATATTTCTTTAAACCCAAAGCTTTAGTATGCCTGTGTGTTAACTGAAGTAAATAGATTTGCTGCCTGTTTGCGGCCTCTTTGAGGTTCATGCTGATTGATTTTTTTTCCTTCTACATGTTCAAACAGTTCTTTTTAAAGGTCAGAACTTTCAGAATACTTTTTTTGTTTGACCAACTCATTTCTTAGGAATTTGTGAGCATTTTTGAGGTATTTGTTAATGAATCATTGTGTTTTTAAAGTCATCCTGAGATGACAAGAAAAAAGGGTTTCAGCAATTGAAACACTGAGATTCCAGGCTTAATCAATTGCTGGTGGAATAAATCCATCCTGAGTGAACATGCCCGCTTCCTTGAGGATATTTCAAGAAAAGAATATTCCAGTGTTATTCCTATTCTGAAAAGGAAAACATAATTCAAACAGTGATTCATAAATTCATGTCTAACATCATGGCCCACACTTTTACCATACGCCATGGGTTCGACACATCAAGTGCATCTCATTTGGAAATGCACAGCCTTAAGCAAGGATGCTGAATCATATTTACTGAGTCAGTCTTACTGTATTGTTCTTAAAGCATTATAGCAGCTATAAACAGCCATTCTCTCTCTTTGTCTTAAAATTGATGAGACGAAAAATCAGCTTGTTATTTAGAAACCGCAAAACACAGTTCTATGTCTTTAGACTGTTCCATGGCAGAAAGTTCAAAGGTTTAAAACTTTATCTCTAATTTAAATAAGCATGCCCTGAAATGTTAAATAAGCATGCACTTAGAGAAAACGTGTTATTATTACTGTTTATTAGACTTTGAATAAGTGGAGCATCTGTCATATATATA
>JAOVVH010000059.1:19492422-19502542 GCA_028566435.1 Scorpiodoras heckelii | reverse complement strand
TGTGAATGAGCTGCTACTATAGAAACAATAATGTACTGTGCCAAGTGCTTTAACATAAACCTGAACCTGTGGCTTGTCATACAGTTGTGATACTGTCAGAGATGCTGCTGTAGAAAGTTCTAAGCATTTTGCTTATATTCAATGTATTATGTTAAATATTTATCATTTGCTTATATTATATTCCAAATATTTAACAAGGAAAATAACAGAATATCAGTGTCGGCACACAATTAGATAACTATTATCACATTATGACTCTCATATAATCACTCTCGTTTGTGTGAGTCCTGTAAATTCAAAACAGTCTAACCACTAACAGGAAGTCAGCCCTTTAAAAAAGCATTGGAGTATGTAGCAGTGCAGAGATGATGTCAGCATTCTGGGGGCGGAGCTACGACTCTGACGCCAGTGGAATGGGATCTTCCTGTTCTGCTTCCTCTCTCGCCTGGACCTTTCGTCCTTCCTTCCCTCGTCCTCTTCCCTCTCTGCCACAAGGCAACACTGTCAGCTGGAATGTTAATGGAACAGAAGTGGAATTTTCATGATTGATCTTTTTAGGTTGACTGAAAGCCATGAGGGATTACAGTCGACTTACAGTCAACTTACATTTACTGAGGGCTTTCAATCAATAGTCTTCTCTAAAAGTTGACCTCTGTTGTAAAATTGATAGCTCACTCCCTTTCTGTTTAGACCCCTAATAAATTAATGCCAGGTTATAATTAAAGCATCATTCTTCTTGAAGAATGTCCGTTGGAGCCTTATCATAACTGGTTTTTAAAGGATTTTACTTTCCCAAGGGTAACTGGATTTTGTCATTAGCTAGTCTCTTTTCCTGTTTCATAACCAAATCCAGAGCCGGAGGGTGTGTGTGTGTGGGGGGGGGTGTTTGCTGGAACAGATGTGTGTCACTGGTGAGTCTTGGTATGAAACCAGTACATGTGCATGCATTCCCTTAGGACACTGAAAGTAAAGACTACCAGTTCTGTCTGTCATCCCTAACTCTCATTCTAACCTATGAAAGTAACAAGATTTAACTCCTTAGGTCATAATGCGCTTTAATGCATATGTCTGGCCTTTGGTCTGGGTTTGGGACTAACAAGCAGTGTATGAAATATAATTACCCAGAAGCACAAATAACCTGTTCAGCACGAAGCATACTAATGCAATGAAGGCATGTGTAGCCTGACTCGTGTCTGTCTGGAGATGTTCGCAGTGTGATGTGTTTTTGTGGTCGATGTTAGACGTCTGTCAAGTACTGTTTCTGCTCCTTGTCGACTGGAACGATAAAAATAGCCTTGGTTGTATTGCAACTGTGGTTTTGCTCAAGAGAAGCTAACCTGGCTTTCAGGAGAAAATAGTAGGGCAAAGCAACAGGTCTACTACTATTCCTGTGTACAGCCTACTTATTTCAGGGCCTGGAAATGTAATCAGTCGCAATAACAAGGAAAAACACTTGTTACTACTGCAGCACCAGTGAAATACATAGGCTCCTGAGAAAGTCTTTGGTCCTCATTTGATAGACTAGGACCTTGTTTGTTGTGAAAACTTTCAGGCTATCCTGAAGCTTGAGGTTGCGTGACCGTTAGCCTCACTTAATGTCCACGGGACCTTAAGGAGGTCTCCTGTGGCCAGGCTGGGACAACACCCCAAGGGCAAGAGTCTATACTGTAGCCTAGTCTGCCGATAGCGAACACACAGACTGCAAGCAAACCCACGTCTGAAGCCCCACCTCACCAATCCTGACACAAGCTTGTGTGTCGCTCTTACACTGCTTCTTTATACCAGTACAACACAGCCACACACACTCCAAAATAACGCTTCTACCACCTTGACCACCACAAACATCACTCTGTCCATTCATGGGGTCAATTCTGAGAAGACAGCAACAGTATAAATGCTTGTCCTTTAAGAAGTGTGACTAAGAAGTCAGTAGAGTTTAATATATTTATAAATGTTACATTTTATGTCCGGAAATGCTATATTTCTGTAAAGCAGCTGTGTGACAATGATCATTGTTAAAAGTGCTATACAAATCAAATTGAACTGAATTGAATTGAATTTTATAGCTTGTAGCAGCCTATAACACAGCCTGATACTCAAGAAACAATAATCCTCTCTCTGATCCCGGATCAGTGCGTCCCGCATTATTCTTCGGCAATCGCTTTATCCTTGTCAGGGTCCCAGTGGGTCCGGAGCCTATCCCAGGAACGCTGAGTGTAACAAGTATACGCTCTGGATGGGATATCAGTCCACTGCAGGGAACACACATTCACCGACTCATTCCCACCTAGGGGCAATGTAAATTTAGAATCACCAATCAGTCTGCGAGCAAGTCTTTGGTTGGAAACCAGAGAACCGGAAGAAAACACCTTGCAGACATGCAGAGAAAATGTGGAACTCTGCACAGAAAGCAGCTCAAGCTCAGGAGCAAAGCAGAGACCCTGGAGCCATGCGGTGGCACCGTTCCACCCTAGCATGTACAGTAGTTATTTAATTAAAAAGGATTCAAATTCCTCGAGTGCCAAGAACTCATTTATTATGAGCACATTAGTCATTTTTCTTCTTCTTTAAACTCTGTCGTCACTAACAGACAGAACAAATCAGTTTCTCAAGCTCTGTAAAGTACCTCACTGGCTGTCCTACTGAACTAAGCTGCCCACATAAAGGTTACAGATGTATTTCCTGTCATTACAGGGACATGGAAAATCTACAAAGACACAATGCATGAGAGTTTCTGTCTCTCTGTTTCCTCCAAAGTTGCTTACCAAAGCTAGCAGTAGCACTCTCGGTTTGATTCATCACCTACTTTCGTGCTGACGTCACAGTGGTTTATTAGTCACTACCTTGTCATCCTGTGGCCAAACCCACTCAGTATGCTAGAAGAACTTTGCCTCTTTCTTCTGTCAAACTTGTTACCTGTGTATGACATTCAGATAGAATTATTAAGAACTTAAATGCTGCACCTTGCCAAAAGGAAATGGCTTCTTTGTTTTCAGGTGATTCATTTTCTTGAGTACTAACTTTGTGGAAATGTCACTTTCAAGTGCTGCCTCGCAACGGAGGTGTTTATTAACCACTGCAGATGCAGCGGACGAAAACCTGTACGAGACTTCCTTTTTTGCTCCTTTCCCTCTTGTTTTGCTACTATCAGAATGGCACGTTTTGATTCGGAAACATTGACTGTTGAACCCCGTCGTCTTCAGATAGCTTGTGGCACTTGGCCTCGCTCAGCACACGGTGACTTACAGTGTTTTTGCACAGTGCAGAGGCATTAGCAGGATCGGTATCAGCGCTAGCCAGCACTTCCTGAGCGGATACAATGGAGGAGGAAGTCTGCTAATAGCACAGCTCTCGGCTGCTTTGCTTTACTCTCCTGCTCTTTGCCCCCTAACCCACACCCAAGCAGGGTTCATTCCTGCCTGAATGCCATAGAGGGGCCCTCGAGGAGTCACTGAGTGCATAAGCTCATAAGCCACACAGACCAGACTAGTTTACACTACACACACCAACCAACAATCACAGGAGTCGGTTAACGTATATATTTAGACAGCTTCAGATCAGCTTCATGTATCAAACTGGATATGAACAGCTGTATAGCAGGAGCATTTACACAAAATTGTTGTGATCATGATCCAGCAGTTATAACTGGAATGAGTTTACAAGTTTGAATAGCTTATTTATTTAACTGCGCGTGCAAATGTAATGTTTGTGGAACTTTATGTTTCATAATAATGACTTCCATAAATTAGTGCATAATTCCATAAATTCCATAATTCCATAAATTAATGAAATCCATAAATTAATCCAAGTAACACTAGCTATTCAGTTAGAATATACGAAGTGACACTGTATAACAGGAGAAAGAGTTGCACTGCAGTGGCTAAGCTGCATTAGTGGAAGCACATTCCAAGTATAGGAGGTGCTCTTTTGCAAAGTAGTCTTTTTAAATAATTTTTAGGCGTGTCTTTTGTGGAGTAAAGTCAAATAAAGGAAAACTGCCTTGATTGTCAATCTAATCTATAATTTTCTTATGTAAGTGTATGGACACTTACCTCTTATAAGAAACAAGGCTACTGAGAGAAAAACACAAGCCGCAGTTGAATCAAAAATACAAACTGTTAGTCTAATAACAAAGCTCTTAAGATGGGACACACTTGAGGGAGCATCTTACCTAAACTTTAGAGCACTGGAGTGCTACAGTAAATGGTATGTTCCTTTTTGCTTTCTGGTATCCATGTGTGATCAAAAAGACCAAAAAGAACTACTTCAGATAATTAGACTACAAAGTAGTCCCATCTTTGGAAAGGACCAATAACAGATACAAACATTGACCTCACAGAAAAGTTTAGACATCTATTAAAAGACACTTTTGTCTAGTCTCTAATTCTGTTCTCAGTTACGGAAAAGTGTTCAAGTTCTTGTCCATGGAACGTATGTTACAAATGAGATGAGGATAAAAATGCTGGGGTGTTCCTTTAAGATCGGTTGACATGGATAGGGTGACCTGGTGGTGCGCTGGGTAGCACCTCTGTCTCACAGATCTGGGGTTCCCTGGTTTGATCCTGAGCTCCGTTGTGGAGTTTTGCATGTTCTCCTTGTGTCTGGTTTTGGTTTCCTCCTAAAAACATGGTGTAGATGGATTGGTTATGCTAATTTGTGGCTCTGTGTGTGTGTGTGTGTGTGTGTGTGTGTGTGTGTGTGTGTGTTCATGGTGCCCTGCGATGAACCAGCATACCATCCAGAGTGTATACACACCTTATGCCCAGGTTTCCCAGAATAGACTCTGGATCCACCTCAACCTTGACCAGAGTAAAGTAGTTACTGAAGATGAATGAATGAATGATTTATGTGAATAAACTCACGGAATATAAAAGTGTTTGTCTTGGAGCGTTTCGTTTTTGAAATAGCGTGAGTCCACTTAGCAGAGACGAGCAGAGTTACAGACTAAACACTGGCCTGAACTAATTGTTGGCAAACGTTTATCATTAACGACTGATGGACGTGTGGATTATACAGGCAGCCAAACAAGCTACATATTTTACTTCATGTTTGCGTGGAAAGACAATCTTTTCCACAGAGAAAGGAAAAGAAAAGAATGTGATTGACTGATGCAGTGCCAGCATTTACATTTTAGTGGAAGTCACTGGGGTTCTTTTACCCAATTTCTTTTTTACCACACAATCTGCACATGTGAAAAATGGTCCATTAGCACGAGAGATTGCCATTACCGTGCAACTCTCAGCCGGCTGAGGGGTATGAGGTCAGAGGAGTGACACGAGCACTTTTTCCAGGAAACAAGAGCAGGAGAGCAAATTGGATTGAGGATCTCCACAGTGAGCGCTCTGTCTAACGGGCCTCTCCTCATTTGTAATTCAGTTAGCCAGAACTAACGTAACTGCATGACTCGAGTCTTTTGTGACCAGCAGCAACACGAGTGCCTGATCAGCTGGTCCCTGTGAGTGTGTGTGTGTGTGAGTGTGTGTTCCAGTGTGAGAGGGGAAGAAGAAAACCGCTGATGAACACTTTCTGACTCCACATGGAATATCCATTATTATGAGAAGCATGAAAAGAATCTATTTCATTCCACAAACCAAACACCATTCATATCATTATTTTGTATATTTTGGTTGCCAGCACTATTCCAGACTAACTTCCAAAGTATAGTACTTGCTCAACTTTCCAGATAAATCGAGAACATTTTCTACTTGGTTCTGTTTTGCATATTTATGTCCACTCACTGTTTTGGGAATTCATTCTGACCTGCGTGGTTTTCCTGAGCTGTGATACCTTGGCAACACATTGCCGGTTGCCAGGTATTTCAGTATTGCAGTGACGGTTTTCTGCTGGAGCCATTTATAATGAGATGATCCGTGTAAATAGGACCGGAGGCCAGAGGCTTGAGAGTTTCCTGTCCACCTTTCTTCAAGCAGACGTTCATAGAGCTTCTTCGTATTGACTTTCCAAAAGTAGGCTAGCGTGACAGGTTTGCCGTGACTACCCTGTACACCCCCCCCCCCCCTTAAAATAATTACAACACAGCTCCTGCTTCCTTCTACATGTTTTCTAATCCCACTGAGCGACTGTTAGCATTTTTATGAAGTGAACATCCTAAAGTAGCACCTGGGTAATAGTCCCAGAGAGGTGTACGTGTGGGTGTTTCCATTCCTGGCTTAATGCAGTCTCACCTCATTTATAAAAGCATTTAAAATCCCATAATATTTCCTGTGCATTCGATGGTTAATGAGTGGTGAATATATATCACGTATTTATTTACTAAACCACTAGGCAAATTGATTCTCCAGTATGCCCACTCTCATGTTTTGTTTGCAGAGAAACTCTACAGTTATTACACTGGCAGTATATGACAGTATATTTAGGAGGGCTTCAGCTATAGATCGAATTTAATGATGCAGTATGTGCATCATAACACCTCAAACATTTAGACAACTTATGAGGTAGTAATTACTTCCTGTAGTTCCTTCTTCCTGAACTAATGAAAAATTTAAATATTAACCTAAAGCCAGACCTTTATAGTAAACAAATATTTAGTACTGGCTATCCATAGGATTTTGGCCCAAAATGTATGTCATACAAATATTTCACATGGTGAGCTAAAAGGGGCCCAAGGTCTGCATGCCATGACAAACTTTAAATGTGGCTGCTAAAGTTGGACCAGTTTTGGCTCATATGCCTTAACTGAGCTATATTTGGCCCAGAATCGTCTGCTATCTGGGCTGTCAGTCAGTGTGCCACTAGCTGATCATGGGTATTTATGAGCTCATGTATCTGAATGAGAGTTGATAGTGCTTTTCTCTGAGTGTCTTCCACTGCCCAGTGATGCTGCATGAGCAGCAGATTGACACGATGCAGTTGCTGGCTTCACGAGTCTTGTAGGAAGCACATGTTTGCTCCATGTTCCCTGGTTGTTCGCTGTCATGTGATAGGAGGAAATTGGCAAATGACCAAATCAGGAAGAAAATGAGGGAAAATCCAAAGTTGGAAAGAGGAAAAGATCAAAGAGACTTTGCCAGAGGGTCATTTTTTGGTACAGATGACTGTGTTTCCATAGGAAAAGTGACTAAAGTGACATCTGCTGTAAGAGCTATAGAAAATACAGGTATATAATAATTATTGACATATGGAATAATAAAAAAAGAAGAAGAAAAGCGACTACGAATGGCAATACAGGATGTGAGCGGACTGTTAGTCAGAACTGTACACTTATGTAAGTTTCTTTTGATCATAATATTTAAACCAATAAGTAGTGCAGAGGGTCCTTTCCCTGGTCAATGATTGGGAGCTAAAAAAATGTAACCTGCTGCCAAATCAGCAGTCCATTGAGTCACTTGTTCACAAGTCAATGAGAAACAACTGGATTCAGACACTTCTTGTCCAACCTGCCCACTCCTCACCAGTTAACATCTGAGCTGTTACTTATAGATGATACACTGCCCTTGAGGCACATGCATGTAGTAATAATGTGCTGAACTCTTTACTGCAACACTTATTTAGTCACCACTGAGGGACATCGAGCTCTTAACCCCGGATCTTTATTGTGCTCATATCTCGTTTATGCATTACAACAACCAGACAGCTGTGGGTCAGATTCTAGTCTTTGAAGCCAACTTTCTTGTAAAAATAGCACTTTAAGAACTGCTCTATCTCTTACAAGTTAGGAACATTTCCATGATGTACTACTTGGCTCTTCTTCATTGACTCCCCTTTTTATATGAATCCGCCTCCATTTTTTTTGTCCTGCACCTCCTCCGGTTCTTCCACCCTCGCTGTTTTTCCCACCCTCGTCCAGGCTTGTGATTCGGCTCTAACTCTTTCCAGACCTCATCAATCCCCCACCCTTTATTGCTTCAGCTCTTTCCACCCACGACAATCATACCTCTCTTTTTCTGATTACTCCCTCACTTCTCTCACACTTACAACTCGTAACACTAAGGACATCTCATGTTTATAAGGCTTGAAGGTAAACTTTACACTGAAGCATGTTAAATATGATTTTATTGAAATATTTATGATGGATGATTTAGTGATTCTGCTGCTAAATTGTTGCTCGGTTTTCAATCCTCTGAGAAGTTAGTGGTTGTGTAGTATGCTGATGTCACGTGGGAATATTGCCAGTACAGTTACAGTTGTGTTAAGCAGTTGTGCTGAGTTGTAGCAGAGACTCGGCTCAGCTAGTTAGCGATCTACGACATGATAAGCATGATGGTGTTAGCATGAGAGTTTTGGAAGCCTTGGAAGATGGAAGATCTATCTGAGCATAATGAGAGAGCTGGACAGACAAAAAGGACAAAAGTGCTGCTTCATTGCTCTTATTAGATAAAGTCTACACAAATTGTGCTGCACCAAATGCTGATGTAAAATGATTATGACAAAAGTTTTTCACAAACAAAAAAGGATTAGGGGTGGGGTTATCATTCCCACCTTTTTCCACCTTTTCATTTCATTTGTATGAAACTGAACAGTTGAACCACAGTGCCCACTTGTCTGACTTGTTTGAATGTCTCAGGAGATCAGGTTGCTCCTTAACTACTTCTCTATCTAGCAGCATCTCTCTTACTTGTTCTCTCTCTCTCTCTCTCTCTCTCTCTCTCTCTCTCTCTCTCTCTCTCTAATGCCAGGTTTACTGACACACGTCCTGACCTTTGTCACCTTTGACCCCTCCCTATCAGTGACCGTTAAATAAAACTAAACAAGAGCAGGATCATCGTTGCCATTCTAATCACCCATATATCCACAACACCAGTGTTTATTTCTTAAAAGAGGTGATGAGGGATGTACCCAAGCTTTTCCAGGACGGCCGGTTCCACCTTCACCCTGAACGAACACAGAGACTCTTTCAGTCGGTGTCCTGTGTTGATGTAAACCTGTTCTTCTTTCATTTTTCCTTTACTTCATGCATGTAATGCCTGCTAAACACAACTTTCAGAAAGTTTTAATAACTTTCCAGAGAGATGAAAAACAATGGGACAGTAATGAACTGAGTGAAGCAGAGTTCCATGTGTGTAGTGAAGCAAGAATTGGACTTGTTCCCCAGGGTTCTCAGTGTGCTCATATCTATGCTCAAATCAGCACAGAACAATTTGGGGAGCTGATGAAAACGACGGAAGATGAGAACCATTAAGAGGCTCACTTTTTTGCTGATGCCCTATAATACACTGCTGTTAGGGCCTTTGTGTGCTATTAAGAATAAATATCTCACTTTAGGTAGGATGACACTGAGAGAATCATTCAGGAAGTGCTGTTCTTTAAGGGTTTTTTGTGGTTCTTTTTGCTTGCAAAGGCTGAACAGTTTTCTTTTGTTTGCAGAAAAAGTCGACACCAGTCAGCCACTATGCAGGGAGTCCATGTCAGCCTGTTCCCACTGACACCCTTAATAAAAGGTAAGAGAATAAACAGAGACTCAAAGAGCAAGAGTTAGGAAAAATAATTCTTTGTGAAGTCACTGAACCCCAAATGTTTGCTGTTGTCGTTGTTGTTGTCGTTGTTGTTTTAGAATCCTAAAACACAGTAATGAATTCTGAAAAACTTTAATGTATAGCCATTTCTGAAAACTAGAAACATTATCCATCCAAAGTACTCTTTTGGTGAACCTTTTTGTTTCTGAATACATAGCTCAGACACAAGACATGCTTTTTACTCCCACTTTTGGTAACAATTTTATTAAGGCTTAATGAAGGTTATCAATAACAATCTATGAACACATTTATAGACATAATTATGTTTGACAGTGTAATTTATATCAATATTTATTATTCCTTATGAATAGATTTTACATTTACATTAGTGCTGTCAAATTAATGAATTAACGCATAAAAGAATTGATTGTGATTAAAAAAATTAACGCCACTAAAAATTTTAATACAGATTATAATGTAGGCAAACCAGCGGCGCCGTCAATGAACACAAATATTCCGAAATTGACCGTTACGTTACTCATTTTAGGCTGCATTCCAATATCAAGTGTCCCTAATCTGTATCCCTGCTCCCTACACACTGCAGAGTACAAAATCCCAAGGGCTCTTCACAGGGAACTCGGTCACTAAAACGGCTCTATTTGAAACACCCTGCAACATCATCAACAGCGGACAGCTGATTGGTTGTG
>JAOVVH010000059.1:19469955-19482320 GCA_028566435.1 Scorpiodoras heckelii | reverse complement strand
CACACACACACGCACACACAGTTTCAAGGCTTCTTCATGAACACAAAGCTTTTTAGTCCACAAACAACACTGCCATCACATCATGCCCAATCCATTAACAACTCCAAATACCGCACACAACCCATTAGGCCAGTACCTGAAAAATGCCCAGTTTTTGTTTAACTTCATCAGAAATAGCTCTAATGGTGAATAGAGGCAGCTTGCGTAATACCTGTCTCCAACCATCTGAATATTTACCTGCGCTGTATGACTGTTTTCCTGCTGTACAGCTATTATGGGAAGTAAAGCTGAATGAGAGTGAGGTTCATACTTTCTCTAAAAGCACTGCATGGATTTTGATATACTGCCACTCACCCTTGCAGATGCAGGATGTAGGTTATGTTGCTATTGATGCATTGTGTTGCTATGGAAAAGCCACTCAAAAGCATTTGTCAAACAAAAATACTGTTTTTTTTTTCTGTGTAATGCTATTGTGTGTGACTGGCGAAGTGGACAAAAGAATAGACGCAGTTGCGGTCTTTCTCTAGGCAACAGTGTGTGTCTAATATTTCACTGACCACAGCACCTTGGCAAATCCATTTATTCTAGCTTGCATTTCCATCGGTTTTGTAGTGGAGTGTAAACCAACAGATATGCCTTATTAATATACTAGTAGGCTTTTCTAGAGCTGTCCACTACGAACAGTGGATTATTATTATTATTATTATTATTATTATTATTATTATTATTATTATACTTATGGTTAAGGCTGTTTTAGCAAGATCAGGGAGAAGGTGACTTTAGAGCAGCTGTTCATTGCAATAGGAGCATCCTCTACAAGATTGGCTTTCAAAGTAGGGTCTGCAAACCCCCAGAAGTCTGTGACGTACAGCCAGGAAGTCCAAGGTTTAAGTATTTTTATATTTTTAAATATCATAGCTTTGGAAATAACTATCAACAACTAATAAAGTCAAGATGTAATTGATACGAACATTGCAGGTGTTTAGGTCCTGTGTTTGGGCAATCTAGAAATAAAAAAAAACCTTTTTAATAATACATTAATAAAAAAAGCATAATGGTGTACATTTGCCTAATGTGTCCAATGTTTGACTTGTTACATGATATTCATGTGTTGTGATCATTAGGGATTTTGTAGGGAACATTGCACAGTCCTCATGCTGATGTTTGTTGAGGCCCCAGCATTGAATTCTAATGTTACTCGTTGCATACCCATCATGTGAAACGATTCTTGCCAGCCGGCGCTGGTCACACTCTCCCAGAGTCTTTTTACGGCCACACTGCTGTCAT
This sequence comes from Scorpiodoras heckelii, assembly GCA_028566435.1. Taxonomy (NCBI): domain Eukaryota; kingdom Metazoa; phylum Chordata; class Actinopteri; order Siluriformes; family Doradidae; genus Scorpiodoras; species Scorpiodoras heckelii. Next base: position 19,481,033 of record JAOVVH010000059.1, on the reverse strand, counting down.
AAGTTCGAGGTTTTGCCAGATTTCTTGTAGTCGCCGTACACCCTTGAAATGCTCATACGTGAAAATCCAAACTTTGCTTCTACCTTCAAAATGCTATGACCCATCTCACGAGCTCCAACTATTAAACTGCATTGAAAATCACAGAATCATGATAACTTGCCATTCTCACAGTGGAAACAGGTCTAGAAGCTTCTGTAGATGTTTATTGCTTTATATATGCACCGGCAAACACAACCAGTGACTTGCATAGGTAGCGTTGCTGTGTATTTTGCATAGGTTCCAGTACCAGTTTTTCTGGTACTTCAGTGTAAGTGTTCACTTGGCTTATATCAACTAAAGGATAATGTGCAAAATTAACTGTACACCTGTACACCTCCATGGCCACCTTTGTGATTGTTAGTAAACAGTTCAGATTGTCTTGCTGATATTTACATCAAGGTTTAAGAGAGCATGTTGTAAGGTATTCTCAATTTGTTTATGAAAAAGATTTTTCTCGAGTACATGAAATGTTAAGTGACCCAGTCCTTGGTGAAGATTTGTGAACAGAGGGATTTTAAGTTGAAATGTAGGCCACGTATAAAAGAAAAGGTCAAAAGCAGGAGATGAATGGAAAACAGCTGCAATGAGGATTTGCACTGTGGTGATGTACCATCAGAGCAGAATTTAATGGAAAAAGGGCAAAGGTGGTCATAACAGTCTCTACCTGTCTCGTCTCTCTTTCTCAGAACTCGATCCGGCACAACCTGTCTCTGCATAGTCGCTTTGTGCGAGTGCAGAATGAGGGGACGGGGAAAAGCTCATGGTGGATGCTCAACCCAGAGGGTGGTAAGAACGGCAAGTCACCTCGCCGCCGTGCCGCGTCCATGGATAACACCGGCAAGTTTGCCAAGAGTAGAGGGCGTGCTGCCAAGAAAAAGGTATGCTGCCAAAGACTGTCCTCACGCACCTCCTCTTTTGGTATCATATTTTAGTACTGCTTAAACATCGAAATCCTTCACACATTTTGAACTTGACCCTGGTCACCAAGCTGAAATATAGTTCTAAAAAACTACCGGTCTTCACACACCTAATCCAGAGTGGACTTTTGTGTGTGTATGTCCATGAATCACTTTTCAAAATATTATTTACAACTGGTCAACAAAAGTTACTACCTGTGCAGGTATTCAGTAGGATATTTTTGTTGGTATCCTTGCTAATGTTAATGGACTTGCCCACTCTTGTTTCCTGCAGCTGGCCCTTCAGGGTGGTCCTGATGCTGGTGCTGAGAGCCCGGGCTCTCAGTACAGCAAGTGGCCCGGGAGCCCCAACTCGCACAGCAATGATGACTTAGAGGCATGGACAACGTTCCGCCCTCGCACCAGCTCCAATGCCAGCACGGTGAGCGGCCGTCTTTCACCGTTCATGCCTGAGCAGGATGACTTGGCTGACTCAGAAATGCACATGGTCTACTCGGGCCCTGGCTCCTCCACCAAAATGACCTCAACTCTCCCAAGCCTTTCGGAGATGACCAGCTCCTTGGGACATGGCAGCACAGAGAATGTGATGGAGAACCTTCTGGACAATCTCAACCTGCTCTCGCCAAATAACCCAGGATCAGCTGGAGGGCCTGGTTCAAGTTCTAACCAATCATCCCCCTCCTCTCTCTTACAGAGCAGCCCTGGATATGCACCATACAGCAACCAGCAACCCCAACAAGACTACCACAAATGCCTGTATGGCCAGGCCAGCATGGGAAACCTGTCCTCGATGTCCATGCAGACTCTGGAGAGCAAGCCCTCTTTCCCAGCTTCTTCTGGATCCATGGGGCAGTTTAACTGCACAGCAGGGCTGCTTAAGGAGCTCCTGACCTCTGATTCAGATCCACATACAGACATGATTCCTTCTGTAGATACCGTGGTGTCCCAGACGGCCGGCAGAGGTGGACGCTTGCTGCCTCCTTATGGTGGTGGGCGAGCTGAACTAATGGGGGGTGGAGCCTCCCATGGCCATGTCCTGTCTCACTCTCACAGCATACATGGCCAGGTGCCACCTACCTCAGTGGCTCTGAATGGGCGTCCAATACATCGTATGAGCAACATGAGCCACGGGGGACGTATCGGGTCCGTCAAGTCAGCTATGCAGATGCAATATGGGGCCTCAGGTCACATAGCAGGAGGTGGTGGGGCAGGAGGCGGAGGACTCCCTTTCTGCAACATCAATGGCAATGGCTATGGCCCTGGACCTAGCCTGCTGCCCATTCAGCACATGGAGAAGCTGCCCAGCGATTTAGATGGGATGCCTGTGGAGCGCTTCGAGTGTGACATGGAGTCCATCCTTCATGACACACTCATGGACGGGGAAACGCTGGACTTTAATTTTGACTCCATGGCAAGCCAGCCAGGGTTCCCGCCACATGGGGTCAAGACCACTACTCACAGCTGGGTGTCTGGGTAAAGGTAAATAAACATGGCTCCAATATGATTACAAATGAAAACACTCAAACTACAAAATACATTTTTTAAGAGCTGATTAAAGTCTTCAGACTCAGAACTAACAGAACAGAATTAACTTTTGGGGATATTTCTGGGGAAAATGTAAACAGAAACCTTAAGTAATGGAACTGGCCAAATCTACTGCATTGCAATAATTTGGATTACAGTTTTTCTTGGACATTATATGTTCTGAATATATATAGATCTAAAAACCCTTTGTTTTACACCTAGGGAAATACAAGTCAAGGTTACATTTTGGCTAAATTTGAATCATTTTTATGTTTTAAAGTTTGCTTGCCAAAGCCACCCCTTTTGCTCTTCAGATTTGTTCACTGACAATGGATTAAATGACTTTTTTTCCTCCCAGGTAAGACCTTTCTGCCCCTCAGACTGGAGAGTAAGAACCCCAAGAGGCAATTCTCACCCATTCAAGCTATGCTCTTTTCTCTTGCTTCTCATCATGGACATTCTCCTGCTTTAGCCCTGCTCAGCCATGGCTGTGATGTGGCTGCACACTGCCAAGGACATTTCTTCACTGGGGAGCTGAAGGAAGAAGCTCCTGCTCCAGCATTGCAATGCGCCTTCAAACCAAGTGCCAAACCAGGTGCCTGTGCTCCTTAGCCAAATCAAATGTGCTTTATTTTGTTGCCTTCTTCTCACTGTAGAGAACCAGTGGTCAAATCAGGGCAAAACGGTGTGGTCCACAACTAAGACTCACATTTAACTGCAGCACGCATATACTTATGCAACTACAGGTTGTCAGAACCATCAATCAATTCCTCTACTAAATTCACACTGTGATCAGGTGACACACTAAATTAAAATCCAACCCTTTGTCTTCACCAGCTCTTTAAATTGACCATTGCATGGTGATGTATACCTTTTCTCTACCTGTCAAGTAAGCATGTTAGAGTCCAACCTGCTGCCTTTTGCTTCCTAATGTCTACATGCAGTGCTTAATGCCATAGATAGCTTCAAGCTAACCTTACTGGGAAAAAGAACTTGATCCCGAAGATGAGTGTACATAGTTTTATCTGGAGAAGGTCCTTATCTTGACAGGACCTGGAAGAAGTTTAGGAAGAACTCTGCCTACTTGGACTATGTTACATGAATTATTACAACACTTTCTGTTTTCTCCTCAATGTGTCTGAATCACAGCACATGTACTTCATTTTTAATGAGTGTTTTATGATTATGTCATGTACAGAGTGTTTACACGAAGAATTCAGCAATCAGGGCAGCAGATTTGACGTGTTTTTATAAATTGAAAGAAACTGGATCTGACACTTGACATTTCAGTTGGCTCATTCTCATTCACAACTGTGTACACCTTTCCACATTTCCTGTAAATATATGATAAATATATATGGCAGAAGTATATAGTTGATACATTTGACATTTTGTTTTTGAACTTTTGTTATTGTTTTTTGTGTATGGTTGGCTTTAGCGGAGGTTAGATTAAGCTTGTAAAATGCATTTCAACAGTGTTTTGGGGTCCTTAAAGGACAGGTCCATCCATTTAGCAAATTTTCTTTAGGTGATCATATCCTGAAAACTTTTAGAGGGACAATATGTATAATTTACAGCCTTGGGAGCCTGTAGGACTTCCATCCTAAGATGCTAGTATACCAGTGACCAAACTTTACCAGGTAGACTCCTATTATTTGACTTAGCATGGTGGAAATTAGAACATGGTAGAAATTTTGACAAACTGTTGGACATGTCCTTTAACATTTCTCATAAGGTCCCTCACACATGAGTCTTGTGATTGTGGCTGATGTAGTTAAGAACTACAGTGCAGATGGGCTCTTATGGACCACCGTCTGTGCATGCAGAAAAGCTACAGACCTCTGCCTTTAAGAAAGTGTAGGGAAATGTATTTAGTTTATTTATTAGTGTGAAGGAGAAGAGACGTGATTGAGTCACGTCACCGATTAATCACATGTATGCTCTCTCTCTCTCTCTCTCTCTCTCTCTCTGTCTCTCTGTCTCTCTCTCTCTCTCTCTCTCTCTCTGTGTCAAGATTCAGGCACTGTGATGTACATGCCAACATTTTTGTGATGTTTCCATTTACTGATATCAGGAAAAAAAGGAAAGAATGCCTTTCTTAAAAAGTGACAATTAGACCCACTGCCTGCTTTCTTCCTTTCTTTCCTTCCCTCCTTCCATTTCAGCTGACTTGTCTCGCTATCCTCGTACAACCATCATAAAACCCATTAGCCTTCATTTTGTTTTGTTCAGTCTAGCTACCATGCTATTCACTTTGTAAACTTGACAAAACTGTTTAGTAGTTGCCCAGTTCAGAGAAAACTGAGATATCTTGCCTTTGGAAAATCAATAACATATCAAGGTTATACAGTTACTTTTATGTCAGTTTGTTCACATATTTTATTTTAAGGTCACAGTTCTGACTAATTGTTCTGACTAAACTGATAATCCTGAAAAACTGGCATGCCAGAGTGTAAGTCTGAAAGTTCTGGCACATCTGGAGACCTGCTGAATGTGTCACTCATGAAGTGCATAAAACTGCATATGTTAAATCTATTGGATCAAAGGTAGTGATGTAGCTTCTGCCTAATTTTAATATTTAAATGTCTGAAAGAATTAATGAACTGATATTAAAAAAAGAATGCGTTTTTAAAATGACATAATCAGGTATCTTATTTGCATTGGACTTAATGACACGATTCACAGATTGGCATGCAGTGTCACATCTGATGTAAAATGTGCTTTGTGATTTAAGACTGTTGTTTTAGACGTTTAATGAAGGTGTACTGAGCGTTACTGGGAAAGTGTCGTCGTTCTGTGAGCTTCATATCTGACCACCTGCATATTCTCCCAACGTTTTCGGTTGAGCTTGCACACCAAGTTTCTACATCAAAATATTTTCCAGACATGAATTTTCCACACCGACTTCTTGTGGTCGTAGGGCATAACAAACACGCAATATTTTCAGTACTGAAATACTGGCATCTCGGTATCCAAAACAGTTAAGTGGGTCTCCAAATCCCCTGTGCACATCTAAACATGTAATCACAATCAGAGACTGCTGCTCAACTTCCCCAACCAACATAAGGCTTTAGAGATGAGTATATATAATGGCATAAATCACTTAAATCTCTACTTCTCATGATCAGTCCATAAACCTCCTAGTAAGTGATCTTTTCAGGATTAGATTTTCAGAAATGATATGAATTATTGAGTGAATTTAAACAGAAATACCATAGGAAATCAGACCTGTATTACAAGTATAATTATAATGATAAGATATTTCAACTGTGATTTCTGATCACAGAGTTTGGTCTTTTTTTCTCACTTTTTACTCAACCTCAAAAGTTCTATAGTTTCCGTTGTACAAGGATAGTGCTCTCTGTCTCTGTCTCTCTCTCTCTCTCTCTCTCTCTCTCTCTCTCTCTATCTCTCTCTCTGTCTCTGTCTCTGTCTCTCTCTCTCTCTCTCTCTCTCCCCCTCCCTCCCTCAGCATGCCTCTGTCTGTCTATCTATGTTTTTTGTTTTGTTTTGTTTAGTGCCTCGGAGTACCAGAAAATTAAATCAAGACTTAGCCGAGTCAGATACAAGCTTATCCAGAAGCATGGTTAATAAACAGTGTTTTGTTAAAACGTTAAGCAGTACATCGCTGAAAGACTTGAATCTGTCCTGCAGGCTGAACTCTGACTTTTTGAATACTGACCTATGTAACAACGATACACTTTAGAGCTATTTTAATATTATGTGAAAGTGTCTATATTTTAAAGCGATACGCTGTGACTTCCCCTTTAATGTCAGACGGCGGATGTGTCACACAAATACTATTAAAATAATGGAATTTGATTTCTGTACATGAGGTTTGCGTGAGACACACAGACAAGCAGCAGCTAAAAGACTGCCACATATCTATTACAGAAATGATTCATTAACCTTTTAGTTATACTTCTTGTGCAGGCCACTTATCAAAAAGAGGACTATAACAGAAAATGTCTACTAATATTATTGGATAAACTATAAAACAATATTTTAGATATGGGCAAGCTGACTTGTATTGTATATGCTTTGTTAATTTAGCAAATGCTTACACCTATGCATTCTTGTACTTCATTTATTACTTTTGTTACCTTTGGTTTGTTTTTACTGATGACAATATATAATTTCATGTACTATGGGCTTGTGGAGAAATTATGATGTTATGAAAAAAATATGAAGTATTTAGACAGTAGATTTATATGTAAAGCTTTTTGTAAACTGACTCTGTTATTCTTGTATTTTACAGCAGTTTTTAAATTAAATATAGAAATAGTAGAAAAAAATAGAAAATTGCTAAACTACAAGTAAATTTGATAAAGATTAATTAGTAATTTGTGTATTCAGATTGAGGTTTGGACCAATTTTTATAGAAGAGAATCTATAAATTAAGACGTTGCACTTTCATAAAGAAACAAAGCAGTGAAGATGTGACCTATTTTGAAACAACCTGTTACATTTCTTAACTTATGTACAGAAATTCACAATAAAATTCTATATCTCAATGTGCAATCGATGTAATGTATAAATAATAAATCTATCTACAAGAGAAAATGATGTTGTTTGGAGATCATTATGCTGACATTTCCTTACTGATACATTTGTCTGTTTTACGTGGAGATTTTTGGCAGCAAGTGACTGTCTTTTAGCCAAACCGTTTGTAAAGTGTGAGGCTCTCTAAATTACTTTTTTCCTGATGTGCTTGTATTCCAGTACAACAACCAGAATATGTTGCTGCTGTATGAAGCCATATATGTATATAAATGATCTTAAAGCAAGAACAATCTGGTGTGTGTCTTGTGTTTTTAAATACCAGGGGATAGGTTGGTTTTTTTTAATGACTGATATGTCTGATATGTGACACTGATGTGAATAATGGTTGCTCTATTAGATAAAACCCAGGGTTATCTGAGGTCATGGATATTTCTCTCCCCACACAATAAGCTTAAAGCGGAGTATGGGAATCCATTCAGTCTTAGGATGTAGACTAGATGAAGAACAAGTCTGTAAAACCTTTAATATACTGTTAATATGCTGAAAGCTAAAGTTATATTAAAGTTACATGTTTAAGCCAAGAGAAAAATATTGGGACAGATTTATTAACACTGACAGGGTTAAGTTGTAGCGATCCTAGACCATCTAGACCAGTGACTTTAGAATAAAAACATAGTGTACTTAGACTATTTTTATGGTTTTAAATGACATGTTCATGTGCACTTTAGGTCAACCTGTCAATCTGACTTTAGCTAAGTACAAGGAAAGAAATCTGTCAAAGTTCGAATTTCAAGGAAGTGATGCAAGTTGTTTTAATAGAACTGTGTAAGCATGAAGAACCCAGTCACCTCTGCACCGACTCCTTGTCCTTTTGACCCATGCTCTGGCTTTCTCCTGACACGGAGATATGATCAGCTGTGGACTTCAAAGCCAGACAGCACTGGGCAGAGCAGTCATGAGAAAAGCTTTGGGGTTTCTAAGCCCTCACTTTTGATAATACAGAAAGCCGGCAGGGAGAAAATATGTGCCGATCTGGCACTTCTTGCTCCTCTCTCCCTTCCAAGTCTGGATATAGAGTTTCTCTTATGACTCTGGCTTCCAGCTGGGGCCTCATAGTTGGAACAATACCAAGTTGGAGCCCAGGCTTTCCTGCCTCACAAACAAAGTCAGGAATTCTCGGCCCACCAGCTATAGCTATGAAATAACTCTATATCCTTTGAGATCCTTGAAATGAAGGTGAAAATGCCCTGAAATGGCTCTAACCTTAAAACGGTTCAGCTGAGGTCTCGGCTGCAGCTGGGAAAGGACAGGTGGAAATGCTGAATACTGACTGAGAGCTGGCATTCATTTTTCATCCTCATAATTCCACGGAGTTTAACTTTTTTTTTTGTCTAGTGGTGTGGTCCAATGTTCCCTTTAAACAGCGTGTGTTGACAGAGGGGAGAGTGCAGGGAGGAGGAAAGCATAGAGGGAGGCAGGGCACAGCTCCCCCCTGGAGGCTGCTTATGAGCAGACTCCTGAGGAATTCACTGCTCGGTGTGTGTGTGTGTGTGTGTGTGTGTGCCAAAACCATATGCCACCTTTGCATTCTCCCAGCAGAAAGGCAAGGAAGGTGGGTAAAGGCTACACCCGGGCATATACTAACTTTACATACTTTTTTAATATACAATATACATATTTTTTTTCCTTCACTTTCACTAACAACATTATGTCATGATTTTACTTTAAAACAGCAGCTTCAAAATCATTCTGTTGGTACACTGACTTGTATTAGGGAGAGCTGCACCACATTCATGACCACACTGCGGCCAGAGAGCATGTTCTCACACTGTGTAACTTTGTAGGAACTAGGAAGAAGCTAGGTTGGGATTCTCAGTACAGACAACATGGCAGAGGTGAAGATACCACAGAGGGCACTGATGGAGGAAGTGAGGAAGAGAAAACGAGAGAGTAACCCAGCACGAGACTGGACACGAGTAAATTTCAGACTGGCTGTTACTCCTTGGATAGTTAAGAGAGATAAAAGCATGCAAGACAGAAGCCAAGCTGCCTTTCTTGTGTTGAACTAATAAGTAATAACTTATTAGCCAGCTTGCTATTTCTTGTGTTGGTGCACATGCTTGATGTTTGGATGTGTTAGCAAAGTTGTCGACTCAGTAGTTTTCGATCATTTAGACAGAGGATTAGCTGTTAGCTAGACAGCTTGAGGTGGCTTGCTAGATAGCCCACTCAGACATCTGTACTGGTAATAAGTGCGCTTGTGTTGGTTGCTGTCTAGCTATGCAAGTTTTGTAACGTTAAGAACTATCTGTTCTTTTTCCGTTAGCGTCCCCCAGCATTCGTATATGTTACAGTAAGGTTTTAGCAGCATATTGTCTCTGGTTCAGGTTTGCTGAAGTAAATTTCCTGCTATATACAGCTGTAACTGTAAACATATTGAATTGGACCTTTTATTCCTGCAGCAACTAAATTGTGTAAGATCCTGTAATATTACTCTACCTTGGCAACTGATGTGGTTCTTACTTTTCTGACTTTGTCTACGCCGGTTCCATATCCTTCAACTTGCCAACAAATGCACATGTACAGCTGTCTATGATGGGAGCTCAAAAGACGATTTGTCTTTACGACAGTGACGTAAAAGAGAATTACATCCCATAACTGCAGGGGGACCCCAAGAACCTAAATGATCAATTCTCGTATAATGCTGCTTTAAAAAAGTTTTAACGGTCTTTTTTTCTGATTTTTTTTTTCTCTCTTCTGTTTTATTTCTAAAATTGCATGGTTTATGCATGGTCTTCATTCACAAAAAAGTTCAAACAAAAGCTGAGAAATTTGATCCATGACTCATTTTTATGAAATTATATAAAACCAACAGTTTAAAGTTGACCTTTTTTATCCACAGAAACCATTATTTTTAACTGAGATGAACATACACACTAATCATTTTATTACAAGCTTAATATTGATGTAAGCTCCCTTCATCTCTTAATCTCTTCGAGGACAATTGTTAGGCCTCTGTTTCCTAGTCTTATGCTGTAGTAAATGAGCCACTATGGGGCTGAGAGCAGAGGGTCTAACACCTCGTGCCGCTTGTGTCTAGAGAACACACCCAATAGGAACACACACAAGGGAAACACTGAAGGGATTTCTTCCATGCCACATCTTTTAACAATGCAGTCGAGTATACATTAGTATTAAAGTCCTCATGTGAACATTACGTGTTTACACACTGCATTTGAAAATATCAGTGTGAGGAAGACCTGCAATCACCTGCCATCACTTTCACTATGTAAATAGAATTCCATGAATATTATAAATATAATTTACAAAACATACCAAACAGTACAATTATACACATACTGTATGTTTATATATTATATACTATTTGGGAATTAAAGCAATAAAATGAATGGTATAATTCTGCCATCAACAGGTTTTGGTTAGCCAAAATTTCCAAGACGATGGACATTATCTAGGTAGCAAACAGAAGCTGGGGCAACATTGGTACAACGTATGTAAAGGACGATGAACTGCCGTGAGCCCATGAGCAAACAAGCTGACTGTACCATCGCTGGCCCAACATTGTGTTTATGTTGTATCGGTCGGGCCAACACAGCCAACCAAACTTGACGTTGGCCCAACATCTGTATGCTACCTGGAAAATTTCATAGCATCTTTCCCTTACAAATAAATGTTTAAACACTACACTTGGTGTTCTTTCCTTTGTATTATTATTTATCTAAGGAATAAAATGTGATACAGCATGTTGTTATAGGAAAATAATTAATTATTAAATTAAGTATTTAAATAATAATTATCATTAATTAATTGTTAATTATTTAATTAAATATAAAAAAAATAATTAGATTATCTTTCAATAATTGCACTTCCTGAATTTTTTTTTTGTTGTTGTTTATTAAAGAAAGATACAGTACCAGTCAAAAGTTTGGACACACCTTCTCATTCAAAGTTTTTCTTTTTTTTCCTACATTGTAATTGAATACTGAAGTCATCCAGACTATGAAGGAACACATAAGGAATAATGTAGTAAACTTAAAAGTGTTAAACAAACCAAAATATGTTTTAGATGTTAGA
>JAOVVH010000059.1:19412208-19423190 GCA_028566435.1 Scorpiodoras heckelii | reverse complement strand
GGAGGCCCTACACCATACTAATAAATTATTGTGGTCTAAAACCAGGTGTTTCAGTTTCATTGTCCAACCCCTGTACAGTGGCCAAAAGTAAAAGTACAGCAGAGTATCCAAACGTTTGTGGACTACTCAATCATCACACCCACATATGCTCTTTGAACATCCCATTCCAGATTTAATCTCCCTCATCATTATAATAATAATAATAAGACCGTTATTCACATGTTTGGGCCAACCTAGTTCCAGTGATGGAAACTACAATACAACATACAAAGACATCTTATACTGCTGTGTGCTTCCAGCTTTGTGGCTACAGTTTGGGGAAGACCCACATATGTGTGAAATGATCAGGTTCTATTAACCCCAGGAAATCAGGGGCAGAGAGAATGACCTGGATACTTTCTCGCACACACAAACTGAGACCTTCAAAAAAGTCCCAGAGTGATGTATGACATGACAGAGTTCTCGAATGTATTTCTGCTTCCACCAAAAATTAAACGACTTCCAATCACATTGTCACATTGCTGTCTTTCTCTCATCAAGCGGCTTTTTCTTGACATCCCATTTATACACATTTACATTTATGGCATGTAGCAGACACCCTTATCCAGAGTGACTTTTTTTTACACAAGTGAACAGTTGAGGATTAAAGGCCTTACTCAGGGGCCCAGCAGTGGTGGGATTTGAACTCATGACCTTCTGGTCAGTAGTTCGTACATTGCATTGTGTCAGTACATGTGTTTGATCCAAAAAATTGAAAAAACACCTCATGTAGTTTTAATCGAATTTTAATCTTTAATCTAAAGATCTCAATTTAATATGACAGAGCAGTTGAATTCTTGATTGTGACTGGTCAGAAGATTTTTATTACTAATAAGGGGTTTATTAGTCTAGCAGCTAGAACTATTACTCAGACAGTAGTTCTAGCTTCTAGACAAATCAAGTTTATAATCATGTCTGTGGTATAAGTCTAATAGGAAAATAATCACATTTAACATGATTGATGGCCCACTGTGTTTTGTTCCTTATTTAAAACATTGAAGCAATACAGTAAAAAAGTAATTGTAGTATTTTATGCTTGTTTTGTGGTATCTATGAGCAGTACATTTGTCTCAGGCATAAGTAATTCCGTGTTATTAAAGCATATGCACAAATTCATCCCTTCAAAATATTACAGGTTTAGTGCTTAATTTACAAATACCCTTAACTACATTGTAAAAACATTTTTACAAAAATCCGACTTTCACATTAAAGTCTATTATAGGGGATTTATTTAACCTATCTTTCTTTCTCTCTTCACTACAAGCAATCATGTTTGAGATTCTTACTTTATATTACTTCTATGGTAATCAGATACAGAAACAGTAGACAGATATTCATTTAAACTTATGAGAGTACTGATAGTAATCGAAGAGTATCAAAATTTCTACAATATAATGCTTCTGAAAAATCAGGCTCTATATTCATTATCCATCCTATCCACCTGAGAGCGGATTCAGAAACCTGTACAGCAACTCAACTGTAATAAGAAACTGCAGAGATCAGCACAAAACAGCTCCTGCCCACACCTCTTTTATCACACATAGTAGGTCAAAGGGCGAACGCAGGACGTTTCCGCACTAGTTAACTAAGAGCGATGGGATGGGGAAATGAATGAATGGATGGTTGGATGGATGACTGGATGGGCACATGAATGCGTCACCTGTGTTTGTGTAAGTGGTGACCCTAATGGTGCCTCATACACCTGTTTATGTGGCTGACCACCTGTCGCACATCAGCTAGCTTAGCGTGTAACGCGTGCTAAATGGCCGCGTTGCAGGTGAATCACAGATCCGTGCTTCATCGCACGTCGGCACAGGCACATTCTCGTAACTTATATTATGCACAGCACAACAACCATGATTCCTCTTTACAATAAGTAGCAGCTATGGAGGTAATACCACATACCAATAGCTTGTCTTTCCATTTCAGCTGATTTTAATTAGGGTGGATTTGGGTTTGTTGTAGCGACATGGCTATGTTTTACATCCACGGTTAATTTTATTACATTTCTCAAAACAAGATAAAGCAAAAGTATTTCCACTGAAAAAAACGAGGCTGCCATAGATTCATAGACAGGATACACTACACACAGTGCTTAACCTAGCAACCACCGGAAACAATTGGTTGTGGGTCTTGAAAGAATTACGTATGCACTCAGCCATGATACAGTGACCTTTTCATAGCCGGATTAAATTTTAGTGCCCTTTGTAAAGAAACTATTACACTGGGGAAAGAACGAATGATAAATGAAAGTTAAAGTGTTTCATTTATGGTAGTAAATGGATATAACTGCTTCCTGCAAGGAAATACAAGAAATCTGCACAGTTATCCTAGCTCCTAAAGGCCATTTCTTTTTACAGTAAACTTGTTTAAGTGTCTTATAACCGCATACAGATACTCAAAGAATGGTATACAATATGGTCATGTGGGTAAGATAATTAATACTGGATGCGATTGCAAATTTCTCATTTAAACAATGCTAATTAATACTTAATAAGTATTAGCTGTTGTCATGTTTTAGAAGTATTTCTTTTATCTCAGGGAATTCTAAAGCTGATGTAATGTGGTCAGTTGTTTTCTGTAAGACAGACTTTTTTACATAGTAGAATTCGTATATTTGTTAAATAAAATCTTTAAGATATTTTAATGATGGTTTTGCTACGAATCTGTTCCCGATGCATTATCTCCCTGGTCAATATTTATATACACTATATACAAAAATGTATTTGGACACCTACATATTATATCTACAGGAGCTTTTATGATGTTTCTTTCTAAATCCACAGGCATTAATATGGAGTTGTACCCCCTTTGCAGCTATAACACCTTCCACTCTTCTGAGAGGCTTTCTACAAGATTTTGCAGTGTGTCTGTGGGAATTTTTGCCCATTCATCCAGAAGAATATTTGTGAGATGAGACACAGATGAAGGACAAGAGGGTCTGGCTCGCAGTCTCCACTCTAGTTCATCCCAAAGGTGTCAGATGGGGTTGAGATCAGGGCGCTGTGCAGGCCAGTTAAGTTCTTCCACACCAAACTCACCCAACTGTGCCTTTAAGGACCTTGATTTGTGCACTGGAGCACAGTCATGCAGGAACAGAAAATGGTTTTCCCCAAACTGTTCCCAAACAGTTGGAAGAATACAATTGTCCAAAATGTCTTGGCATGCTGAAGCATTAAGAAGCCTTGGCCAAGCCCTGAAAAACAACCCCATAGCATTATCCCTCCTCCAACAGACTTTACAGTTCGCACAATGCAGTCAAGCAGGTAACGTTCTCCTGGGATTTGCCAAACCTCGACTCATCCATTAGACTGCCAGATAGAGAAATGTGATAGCATAGTGTTTGGTGATGTAAGGCTTGCATGCAGCTGTTCGTTCATGGAAAACCATGCCACGAAGAATCCAGTGCACAGCTTTTGTGCTGATCTTAATGCCAGAGGAGGTTTGGAGCTCCACAGTTATCAAGACAGCAGAGCGTTGGCCACTACAATGCACTATGTGCCTCAGCAATCAGCAACCCCGCTGTGTAACTTTACGTGGTCTGCCTCTTCGTGGCTGAGTTGCCGTGGTTCCTAAATGCTTCCACTTTTCAATCGTACCACTCACAGTTGATTGTGGAACATCTCGGAGAGAAGAAATTTCGCGAACTGACTTGTTGCAACGGTGGCATCCTATTACAGTACCACACTTGAATTCAGTGAGCCCTTTAGAATGACCCATTCTTTCACAAATGTTTGTAAAGGCAGACTGCATGGCTAGGTGCTTGATTTTATACACCTGTGGCAATGTGACTCCATGGAACACCTGATTTCATTGATTAAGAGGTGTGTTCGAATACTTTTGTCTACATAATGTAGCTCTAGGACAGGTCAATAATGTGACCGGCAGCAAATTGCTTCAGAATTTCACCTACATTTATGTAAATTACACTTTAAAGGCAAAACTTTGTGGACACCTGACCATCACACCCTCATGTGAGCCATACCTGAAATTGTTGCCACAAATTGGAGGCAGACAATTGTTTAGAATGTCTTTACATGCTATAAAATTAAGATTTCCCTTTACTGAGAAGGGCCCAAACCTTTACTAAACCTTTACTTTACTAAAGGGCCCAAACCTGTTTCAGAATGACAATGCCCCTGTGCACAAAGCAAGCTCCATGAAAACATGGTTTGTCAAATTTGCTGTGGAAGAACACCAGTGGCCCGAGCCCTGATCTCAACCCAACTGAACACCTTTGGGATGAAACTCGACCACTGCCTGCACACTAGACCTTCTCACTTAACATCAATCCGTGACCTCACTAATGCTTATGTGGCTGAACGAGCACAAACTGACAACATGGCTTGTTTTTAAAAAAAAATCAACAATGAACACTAAAAGTCTAGGGGCGACTAATGGACAAAGAAGTATGAGTTTATTCTCTGTATGTCAAAATCAAAACAGATGTCTCACATATGTTCAAGGCACTAGTCAAAAAAGGTTACATTAATGGTCAATGTGAAACAAAATCTAATTTCAAATTGTCTTATTTATAGCTTTTACATTTATGCCATTTTAAACATATTAGCCATAACTAATTGTTAACAGTTAAGCATTAAAACATAACTATTTAGTATTGTTAGCTGCTTATTTGAAAGCAGCTATAATTAGAAATGATAAATTTCTCATTTATAGCTGAATACCCCTTCTTTTAAAGCATGGGGAAGTTTAGTGAATGGATAAAATCAACTTAAAAATAAGGGTCCAATTAAATCCGCTACTACCAGATGGGTTGTACAGCATTCTTGAGCATCTCGAGTACTTGGCCTGGTTAGTGTGTGGACTGGAGTTTAGTGGGGACAACCAATGACATCATCGTCCTCAACACAGAGACAGCTTAAATAACACCACAAGGGTTGTAATTTAAGAATATCAGGGGAAAATGCCAGAGTAATATCTGGCAACCGCTACAAAAGTAATAACATTTGTATTATATATAGGCCAAAAAAGAGAAACTGTGACAGCTCATTTTGAGCAAGATTTGATTTTTGCAGTAACTTGAGCAGATTTGGCATGTTTGTTTCTGTCACATGGAATAACCGTGCAATAAAACGAACTGTGTTGCCCTTTTTTGCAGACGAATGCGCCACATTCAGCAACACTTGTACTTTCCTTGACTTTTGCTTGACTGTGGGTTTTTTGATTGAGCCTGAAGCTAAATAGTGCGGCATGTGAAACTCGCTACAGCTCTACTGGCTGCAGGCATGATGGGGAGAGTCCCTTTACCACAGCCATGTGACCCTCTTTCCCAACACTTACCCCACATGAGAAGCTGTATGTCCTCAACTGCTTCTCTGTAGCCATCTGGTGTACCCTCTCCCCCTCCTGCCCTGCTTCTCTGCCAGGGTTTTTAATACTTGGCCTTCTTCCATTTGGTCAAAAAATTAACACAAACTTCTATTATTAGTCGGAGCGTTACAGCAGTTTTTTTCACTACGCTGCTTTTCATCAGCTAAATATAGTTGATGAATGAGGCCTGGCAGGCATTTTGCCTGCAATTAAAGGATGGCGTGACTAGCAATCAGGCATGACTAGCGCTCATGATATAAAAGCGCCATTGTGCGAGAGAATCTATGCTATTGGTCTCTTCATCGGCTGGTCAGCCACAAAATTTCATTGAACTATCTCTTTGAAAAGAGGCAAAGGAGAGAGAAAAATTAAAAAATACAGGACGACACCAGTGTGTGCACATTTGGAGGCATTTAATGCAGTTTAATTAATGTGAAGAAAGGCAGAACTTTCTGATTACAGAGCTGAGTCGTGTATGTATGTGTGTGTGTGTGTGTGTGTGTGTTTATATACATATAAGAGGCATACATTTTTTTGCATATAATATTTAATAGAAAATGTATTTGCTCATGTGTAGTGAGAAAAGCGTATGAAGATTTTTCTTTCATGTTTCCCGGCAGGAATCTACGCACATGTCGAGAGGAACATTCTATTCCTTTTTTGTTTTCCCCCCAGCGTGAGCTGTTCTCTCTCCCTCAGACAAAGTGTTTTACCCACAACAGTGTGGGAGCAGGAGTGGAAGGACACTCAATGGCTTAAAAGTCCAAACACACATATACACGCATACACACACACACACACACACACACACACACACACACACACACACACGAGGTCACACCCCATCCATGAATCCACCTCATTTGTCTCATATAGCAGCCTGGCAAACATATGGTACCTGATCCTCTGGATATCTGTGCGTGTATATGTGTGTATACGTGTACGGGTGCGTGCTGGGGCTCAGGACAGCAGGGTCTGTACCTGCTGAGGGGATCTGTGTAACATGTTCTCAGGTTCTCTGTAGCCATTAGCTGGATTGGTCACGGCTGTGTACACCTCTCCGTACGCACGGCACACCAGCTCTGTAGACTGCTTAAAGATCTGCTCTCTGGAAACAGTAAATCAGTTGTCAGTTTTACCAAACATTCATCACTTTTCACATTGTGAGGACCTACTTTGGCATTAGTGTTATAACAGACAGGTAGATTTTAAATAACAACCTGCCACTTGAAATACAATGCTAATCAGTGTAGCTCTTTAAGCCGGTTAAATGTGGAGCAGCGCACGTGATGTGCAATCTTACTTCATTCTTTTTAAAAAAATTTGTTGCTTGCTACGAGCATCATGGCCCGGAAATATTCAAGTGTGTAAAACACTTGAGTAATTAGTGGGATTGTGTAAGCAATCACACTATTGATATTCTAAAGTTTTATTATTATTATTATTATTATTATTATTATTATTATTATTATTATTATTATTATATTATTATTATTATTATTATTCCCCCCCTACTATTACTACTACTATGCATGTTTTTTCCCTGTGCTCCTTCTCCTACTTTTTTAGAGATTTGTTTTTAGAGATATCGACACCATCCCAATGCTCACAGGTCTGTCCTAATGCCGAGATCATGGCATGTACACAGATTTTTGATAGTCGTTCTTTCATTTTTCTCATTTTTCATCCATTCTATCCCCATTTAAATGAATGAGGAAACACTTCAGAGAACTTCGTAAACCTTCAGGTTTCCGACAGCCACAATACAAGAACATCCAATATGCCGACTTGGTATCGGGCTTCATGGCGAACTGTTACTCAGCTGTAAGTTTGCAAATAACCGGAGGTACCAGCTCCTTTGTGGATTAATTACAGCCTATATTTCAGTGGATATTTTGTTTGTGGTAATTATTGCAAGCCAGGGCACTAACATACGTCTATGTGTAAATATATGCTCATATTTAGCCTTTAGGACACTACAGTACACTTTGGTTAATAAAACACAAACATGTGTCTTTGTAATAAGCAAACAGTAGATTCAAGCAGCTAGCCGGTTAATGCCGACAAAGCCAACTCCATAAACCAGATAGCTATCTGTCGATAGATTTGGGTAAAGCCAGCTGACACATACCTGATGTTAGTCTGAGAGCTTAAAAGTGAGCCTTATGCTTCTGCCTGAATATAATTTTAACCAAAGATTTTTGTGAATTGTTTACATTTACATTTTCATTTAAGGCATTTGGCAGACACCCTTATCCAGAGTGACTTACATTTATACAACTGAGCAGTTGAGGGCCTTGCTGAAGGGCCCAACAGTTGCAGCTTGGTGGTGCAGGGTTTTGAACTTGTGACCTTCCAGTCAACAGTCCAACGTCTGAACTACTGAGCTACCACTGCTACCACTGCCCATGTGTTTAAACCAAAGATTATAGATCTCTTCAAACCACTCCAATAGTAATAAGCCTCATGTAGTAATGGGAATTACTTTGCTAGCCTTCACTAATCTCAGCTATTCTCCTTGTCTAACCATGGATATTTCGTTTGTGGTGATTCAATATGACAAGGATCTTGAAAAGTGAATTGGCCACTTGAAATGCATTTCCACTTGTATTTGGTTCCTGCACTCAAGTACGACTTTTACTATTTGCACTTAATCAAATATTATTGAAATGCTTGTACTCTTACCCAAGCAGATTTACAAGACAAAAAAGATATCTTTTACTATTCACCTGTTCACTTTGACCTTCTAAGTGCTTGTTGAACATCTCAAATGCCATGCAAATTTTCTCTTACCCAGCTGGCCCAAATCAGTTGTGTTTTCTCTTCATTAAAGTTGTTTCTAAACATTAAGTTATTATTAACCATTTATTAAATTATTAAACATTAGCTAACCAACAAGGCACGAGAAAGACAGACACAGTAGCTAGACTGTTACCTGAATTTCTGCATTTTTCCCCACCCATGAAAATGTCTTAATGCCATTGGGTGCATCCTCTTATTTCTACTCTATCATCCAGTTGTTTACGTTGCTGGTGAAGTGTCACTGCCAAGCATTGTGCAATCTGATACGCCCACACAGAAAATCTGAGTTTTTAATCTACTCCTAAATTGTAGTGAATTATATGTAATAATAGAATATACCTTTGATCATTTTGTCCCAATTTGTCAGACCCAAAAGATAAACAGTGAATATGTGAACCTTTCTAACTTATTACCTTAAATTTATAAAGTTACTATAAAAAGGTACTGCAGATGAATGTAAGAAGCAAAGCAACACATTTACAATCCCAGCACTTATAAAGAGAGATACAGAAGTACATTGTGTTCAAAAACAAATCCTCATGCTAATACAAAACGGCAACATAAGGTTAAGTTCATGATCGTGTAAAAGTTAGTACAGTAAAGAAAACAAACACTTTTTTATGCAATTTAGTGCTCATTTAGTTTAAAGACGCTTAGTGAGAATATTTCTGCATTTTCTACACATTAATCTTTTTCCCCAATGCACACAGATTTGGCAGGAAGATATCACCATGTGCAAAATCTACCATCAGTACACAAGGCCAATCATAAGTGAATCTAAGGGTTGCTGTAGGTGATGCACCATGTACCAACTGTGCTAACTGTAAACAACATGAACGGATTGAAGCTGCTGGTTGAATAAGCATACATACAGTGTGTTAAACTGAGCACTGATGCTCACTTAGCAGAAAAGGCAAACAGTGCCACCTGCAGATCCCCGAGAGCTAAGTTGTTGTAGTAAACATAAGAAAATACAGTGGGTTTTAAGACAAATGAGCAACTCAAAACTAAATTTCTGCACTTGCTATGAGCATGTATGAACAATTTTAAAAGTTTGGAAATGTATGTACTGAAATGCATAATGCTCATGTTTGTCCCTGGTTTGGAATAAACAGTCCACCTCTAGTTAACTCTCTCCGAAAACCATGTAGTCAAGCCACATGTAGCGGTTATGTGTAGGCGAGCGAGACTCTGTGTTTGGAAGAGGTGGGAGAGAGAGAGAGAGAGAGAGAGAGAGAGAGAGAGAGAGAGAGAAATGGACCAGGGGATAATTAGCTGTGGTTGGCCCATCCACGATTCCATTTCCATTAATAGAGAACATTAACCTGAGGCACACTGAGTGCTCCTCAGCCCTGCTACATTTCCCAGTAACAATTTGACTCAGATAGTCTCTCTTTTTCTCCCTCAAAGAGCAACACCACACTCATGCTAAAAGCATACTCGTGCAGTGAAGGCGAGTGGGGAGGCGGAACAGATGCACATACAGTCTCTCTTGGTTACCAGACTATTTGGTGTCTATAGTGGGACCCACTTTATGTATTATACCAACAAAAATACTTAAGATTTTATTTAAGCTCTCTGGACCAAAAAAAAAAAGATTTGTATGCTCCAATAGCAACACTTCATTGCACAATGCTTCTAAACTGTGCACCTAGATAAAAGTAAACAAGCATAAACCTGGTTGTTAGCCAGACCAAGCAGAACACAACACTAAGCCATGTTCTATGCAGTGGTCATCAAGTGGAGGACTGAGTTCGGAGCAAGTATTTCAGAAGGATGAACCATGCAGACGGAAAATATGGCAGCTGAATTGAAAAGAAATCTAGGTGACATGAACCTGTAGAGACTAAATTTATCCCTTGGGAACACTCAGACACTTTAGTTTGTAAAATCACTAGACCACCACCCTATAAAAACACTGAGGAACACCATTTTGGAAGAGCAAAAAAGAAGAAACAGCGTAATAAGTATGTGCCATTTCTATGATAATACTTGATTAAGCCTGCTATCATCTTAAAAACAGCACAAATCCTGTCAGGCAAACATGCTTCCAGTGTCTTAACATACTTCATGTCAGTTTTAGTCCACAGCCCCACTCAGTGGGTGTAGCTGAGCTTCAGTTTGTAGACAATTTTGGTGTCTAACCTGCTGTTTTAAATAATCCTACTAGTTTTCCTATTGGACTGAGGTTTGTAGACTTTTAAGGCCTGTCAGTCTGTAACAGTTATGTTCCGTCAAACATAATCCATGACACACATAACTGCCTTTTCACACAAAATCATCTTTTAAAGATTTGGTTTTAAAGTAAATTACATTAATCCAGGTGTGAGACCTTAAACATTGTACAATAGTGCAATGCTGTTAGTGACCATGACTCATTTTCTGTCTGAGGAGCTAATCATATCATAGTGCTGAAAACAGTACAAAAACCTGCTATGGAAGAGCACTGCTACAATTACAGACCCACAAATACACTTCAGAAATACAAAAATCTAATGTATTGTGATGTATTGTGCTGTAGGAAAAAGGTATGGCTCACTTGATAGCTGCACTGAGGAGAAAGTTGAACTGAGGCATCATAAAGGTGTCAGGAGACGACAAGTAGCGATCAAACTGGACCTATGCATGAAGAAAAGGTCATGTGAATAAAACATGCATATGTGTGTGTATACGTGTGTGTGTGTGTATGTGCTGGTGGATGAAATGAGATATATACAGTACCAGTCAAAAGTCTGGACACACCTTTAATTCAGTGTTTTTTCATTATTTAAAAATGTTCTGCATTGTAGATTAATACTAAAGTCATCCAA
>JAOVVH010000059.1:19354887-19372476 GCA_028566435.1 Scorpiodoras heckelii | reverse complement strand
TTTGGTTTGTTTAACACTTTTAAGTTTACTACATGATTCCTTATGTGTTCCTTCATAGTCTGGATGACTTCAGTATTGATTAAGAAGGTGTGTCCAGACTTTTGACTGTAACTGTATTTACATTACATTACAGTGACTTTCTCTTTATCGCATTTCGCAGCTTGTTAGGAAGCGGGATAAGTTACATTTCTTTCATGTATCTAGTTAATAACGGACAGAATTCACGCCCCTGAACTTCTGATCATCGCATCAGTAACTGAGTCACAAACACTTTAGACTTTAACTCGGATTATGTTTAACACCTGCCTGTTAGCCAGCTAGCATGGACGCTTTAAATGAAGTGTCTCTCACCTTGTCATTATCAAGCCTGGTTTCCAAAATCTTATTAAGCTTCCTTGACAGCGGGTTATTAGTCTGAGAGGAGACATTGCCGCTGTTTGGGACCAGACTCGAAGTGTCAGATGAAATTTCCACTTTTACATCTGCCATTATAAACAAACCACGTCAACCACCAGGAAGCTGTTTTGAGCATCGCAGATATTCGTCCCTCTGCTACACGCGATACTCAACAACGAGTTCCGGTCCGGGAGCCTCATGTAATACTGTAAGAGAAACAATAATCACCTAAAATATCCACAATAATGTCTATAATATTCCCAAATAATAATTTTATAATTATTATAATTATTATAATTATTATAAATAATTCCAAATTACAGTCTTTAAAAAAATAATAAATTTTCTTTCATTCTAAGAAAGCACTTAAGATTATAAAAGGGAAAGAGGGCTATAACTCTTAGATGTGCAAGCAATTTAGTCATTAAAGTAAAACTCAAATTAAAGAGCTCTTGTTGAATGATTTTTAGTGTAGTGTTAGAAGGGCAGCACGATGCTTCAGCGAGTATTATTGCCACTCCACAGCTGCAGTTTCCTCTGGTATTACATGTTCTCCATGTGTCTACAAGAGTTTCCTCAGGATTGTCCAGGTTCCTCCTGAAAATGTGCTGGTAGATGGATTGGCAATGCTTTATTGCCCCAGGTGTGTGTGTGTGTGTGTGTCTGTGGACTGATAGATCCAAGGATAGGCTCTGGATCCAGAATAAAATCAAAGTGATTACTTAAATAATGAATGGCGTTAAGACACGTGTTTTTAAATGCATTTGACAAAAATAGCACATTAATAGCAGTTTAAAAAAAGAGGACATAGGAACTCCAGGATCAGGGCTGGGGTATGACTGTCTCTCACAGTCTTTTAATCAATTTTCATTTTAATGATCCTCTGACACAATCTCATTATAACCACTCCAAACGAACCTCTGCATATAAACATGATACTGCGAGGAAAAGTTAGATGCCCTTGACCCTGAATATATTTCGTCTTTCAAACAGCATTAGAGCAAAATGCTGAAACTACAGAAGCACATCTAGAGAAAAGATTCAGGTAAGAAACAGGGTTATGGCTTTGTGTGTAGTGGGTTTCTGAATAATTCACAGCAGTGCCTTGCTTCTGTAAACTGCAGTGCCCCAGCATGCACCTTGTGCTTTATCTCCTGCACTCAACAAACAACACCTCCCTGGTGGACCTCTTTAGTCCTCCTACACATTGCTCACGCTCCCTGGCATGTTTAGTACTGATCTACATTTGTGCAGCTCTGCAAGCTGTACTTCAACAAGTGTAAGATACAGCAGACACCAGATTACATATTTACAATCCATGCCAGTCTCTATTGCATTTTGTTTGGATGAACCAGCAGCAATTCTGACATGACAGATGGCCCACAGCGAGTCAAAGTCATAGTAATTGAGGGAAAGGATGGCCAGGAATGAGGCGATTATAAAAAAATGTAAATGCATGTAGTTTATGTGACTCTGAGTAAAGGACATGCAGTAACATGCCTGCTGGTCTTGGTAGGTAGGTAATAAATGTTATACTTACACCTAAATCTAATCCCAACCCTAACCTCAATAAGCAAGGGCAACCCTTTTATAAATGAAACTGTATAATTTTATTTAAAAAAAGATTTATAGAAAACATATATCATATTGAACATAACACACAGGCACACTAAGGTGTGAAGTAGAACATGTTACACAAACAGGCCTGTTGTCATATACTGTATATATTTACATTTACAGCGTTTGGCAGACATCGTTATCCAGAGTGACTTACATTTATCTCATTTATACAAAGAGTTAAGGGCTTTGCTCAAGGGCCCAACAGGAGCAGCTTAGTAGTGTTGAGATTTGACCTCATAACCTTCAGATCAGGTCCTCAACTGAGCTCCCACTGCCCAAAAGTGAATAAAGTGAAGGTCATAGACTTGATTCACTGTATTTGATGGTGTGTATTAACAAATGTGTCAATTACAATACTTAAGTCTGATTTTAAGTAAGCCTACTGTAAGTGATTAAAAATAGTGTCAATATCAATATTAAAAATATTAATATTAAAAATAGTGTCAATATATTTTCCTATTGGTCTATATTTTGGAATAGGACTTCACATAATTATATTCAGGGCAACACGGTGGCTCGGTGGGTAGCGCTGTCGCCTCACAGCAAGAAGGTCCTGGGTTCAATCCCCTGGGTGGAGTGGTCTGGGTCCTTTCTGTGTAGAGTCTGCATGTCTTCCCCGTGTCTGTGTGGGTTTACTCCGGGCACTCCGGTTTCCTCCCACAGTGCATATGCATGCATATTAGATTGAATGGTGTCTCTAAAGTGCCGTGAGTGTGTGTATGAATGTGTGTGTGCCCTACGATGGATTGGTGCCCTGTGTAGGGTTGATCCTGCCTTGCACCCTATACTGCCGGCTAGGCACCGGCTCTCCTGTGACCCTGAACAGGAATAAACGGTTAAGATAATGGATGGATGGATAATTATATGAATAAAATTACATTCAGCCCTGTTCAACCAGGGAAATTGGCCTTGGGGGTGTGTGAGTGGGGAGGGGTGTCTGAGAATCTAGTTGTCTAATGACACATGGATTAGGCTTCACTGTTAGTTTTGTTCTGGGCCTGGGTATTATGTCCATTAGTCTGAGTAAAAAGGCATCATTCTGCGGAAATGTTCTACCCTCAGAGGAGTTACTAGCTGCAAAAAAAAATTGTGTCTAGACTATACGTGTGTGGGTTTATTTATGTCTTTGTGGAGACCAAATGTCCAGGTGATGACAGGAGTACATCATGATTAAGCCTCGTGGAATGCTCTTTTCCCCAAGAAAAAAATAAATAAAAGAATAACAACCACAACAACTTTTTTTTCTATTTGAAAAACTAAAAGGAAATATTTCTTTTAGAAATTTCAAGGGTAGTGCTAAGGTCAGCATTACTTCATGCACAAATCATTAGAAATGCTTTATGAACATAGTAAAAGAATAATAACGTAGGGGTGATTTATATCTTGCTGGGGGTTCAGTTTTACTATACAAGGAAAAGAAAGAAATGACAGTTTTATCCTTGTGGGGGACATTTTATTTTTATTACATTTGGTGTGGTCCCTATATACTGCTTCTTTTTCTTTTAAACAGCAGCTTGTGTTTACAAAAAAAAAATCATGAGCCAAAAGTTTTTACTGGTTACTGAGGTTAAGGTTAGGGTTAGATTTAAGTGAAGCACAGCATTAATTAACTGCATTAAATTACAGTAATGATCATGGCAAGATTGTGTTTGTGTGTGTATGTGTGTGTGTGTGTGTGTGTGATTGTGTGTTTTGCATGGGAACTGGCCCATCCTTCTGGGCGGAGATGAAGACGCGCACACACGCACAAACACAGTTAACACACACACACACACACACACACACACATGCGCGCAATTAGACTCTGCGTTTCTGCGCTCGCTCTTCACTTTCCTCGGAGTGCGCGGGTGGGAACGCAGCGCACAGACATCCAGAGATCTTAGGGACTGAAGCCCGGAGCTGTTTCTTGTTCTGCTTTAGCAAATCGTGAAACAGGACACTGGATTCCCGGCAGCCGGTTGAGGAACTTTTCCACGCACGTCTCCGGCTCCTGGAGAAAGTTTTGTGTCTGACTCTGGGATATGTCACCGCTGATCCGGACTTGAGACAGCAGGCGGTGAAATTGATGTGTATGTATTTGATCATCACAAATGTCATTATATTTCTCTGATTATTCTTCATTTTCATTGTAATCGGTGCATTGTTGATTATATTACGGTGCGTGTTTATAATGCTGTAGTTTGGGAACGCACAAAATCCGACTGTTCCCGAACGCACACGTACGGAGCCTAACTTTCAACTTTCCACTTGCTGTGCAAATCCGTTAGACCAAGCCTAGTAATGAGAGGACCCTAAATGTGTGTACACAGTGGAAATATATGTGTAATTCTATATGTGTATAACTTTCTGTCTGTGTGTGTGTGTGTGTGTGCGTGTGACAGGAGACGGAACGCAGTGCGCAGAGAGAACCATGGTGAAAAACGCGTGGGGATAGAAGAGAAAACGAGCAAGAGGATACAAGTGTTGTGGAGCAGAACAGATCTTTGGGAAGTGTATACCATACCATAACGAAGAGCATGGCCTCCAGTTTAACGTGTGCGGGTGTGGTGTGGTCGCTGGTGTCTCTGCTGAGCGCCGCGGCGTGCTGCGTGGGCTTCTTCATGCCCTACTGGCTGCTGGGCTCTCAGATGGACAAGCCGGTGTCTTTCGGCACGTTCCGCCGCTGCTCGTACCCGGTGCGCGACGAGGCCAGGCAGGCCACGGTCATGCTGGAGCAGTGCGGCCGCTACGCCTCGTTTTACGGCATCCCGAGCGTGGAGTGGCGCATCTGCACGGTGATCACGGGGACCGGCTGCGGGCTGCTGCTGCTGGTGGCGCTCACGGCGCTGATGGGCTGCTGCGTGTCCGAGCTCATCTCCCGCACCGTGGGCCGCGTGGCGGGGGGCGTGCAGTTCGTCGGCGGTGAGTGTGACCCTGCGTGGAAATGCTTTAACACTAGACACGGCTGCAGTCATATTATATAACACTGTGGATTTGAATTGTAGCCTGCATGAGCAGTCCATAGTGCATGTGTAATCAATAATCATTAATCACAGTTTCTGGGAAGTCTTAGAAAGTTTTTTTTTGTTTACAGATAGAATGTTGAATTTCACTAATAATAATAACATACAGATGTTTTGCACGTCAGTGTTTCCTGTTTATATATCTGCCTGAGAAAACTCTACATTTCTGCTATATATAGTTCTGACTACTGGATCTCCTGAACTAAAACATGTTTTGCTTTTAAATGTATATCCACCAGAAGTAAAACTCTGTTCTGGTTGCCCACAAAAGTAAAAAGGGAGAAAACTACATTTAAAAGATTTCATTTTAATGTAAATTTCAGATTACCTTTACATTTATATGACCTAGTCTATTTATGAAAAAAAAAATACTACCAAATTTTAAAGAATTGAGTTTTACAGTAGGACATCTGTTTCACTATGACACATAGTTGTCAAAAACCTGAATAAATTGTGAACAAATCACACTTACTTAGCAAAGTGTTACACATCTCTATAGGCAGGCTGACTGCATTTAATGCTGCATGTGATCTTTGCCAAGGCAAGTTTATAAAGTACCGGTAATCTAAGTAAAATATTTTCATGTCATTTTGCTTAAACAGCCTATCAGACAGAGAACTACTCCATCACAACTTCCAGCAGGTTTTAAACACAGTATATGGCCAAAAGTATGTGGATACCTGCCCATTACACCTATATATGATTGGATTTGATTTATATTGATGTGCGATACATTTCTGTTTTTAGAAATATAACTTGCCATATCTGCTAGACATTAGATATGATTAGATTATGATTAAACATTAGGTATGAGGTTATTTTTTGTGAGTGGAAGTCTGTGGTTGTAGTTAGTACATGGCTGTGCTCAGAATGAACGGTGTTTGGCTCATCTGCTTTTTGTAAAAGAAAGGTGTCAGCTGAAAAATCAGTGATCCTTGTGACTGTTCCAGCCTCCGCCATCCTACAGTGGTCTATTGAATATCTGGTCATGATAATAAAAAAACTGTGCTGTCATCTTTGGATTTTAGTTCCAGCATTAATTTTTTTGATTTTTTTGCAGTATGTATGGTATAAACGTGCAGTTTGTGATGTCTAAAATTGTTCGTATTAATCATTTTATTTCACACATACTCTAGAAAAAATGTGATTTGCAGTATTGTGTTGCAGTAGTTATGTTATTCATTTTAAGTCTCTGTTTACATTTTTTCCAGCCTGGAAATTACCTCTATTCTCAGCCAGAACAGAGCCAGAACATGCTTAGCTCTGCCCTTTTTCTCTAAAAAAGCAAGCCTATTAGTTATACATAGTTGCCAGATATGGTAGAAAGAGACAGCTTGTTAATGGTTCGACTGCAAGTGTGAGTCTACTTGCAGGAAGCAAATGACAGACTGCTTTTAAAACAATGTTTCCCAAACTGGTCCTTAGGGTCCTCCAGATGGTCCAGATTTCTGCGCTTTTCCAGTTTCAGACACATTTAAAGCATAAACAGGGAAACAGCATAGCTGGTTTGATTTTTTCTGAATACTCAGAAGTCCTTGACTATATGCAAATGAACATTCCATAGTCTGTTCTGATATCAAGGGTGTCTTTGCCTTGTGAGTCCAATATCCAAGTCTCTGCTCTACTAATTTGTCTGTTAGCATGTCCTGATACAGGTGATATGACAGTTGCTAACATTACATCCATTCCATAAAGCTCACACAAGTATGTTTTGGTGTCCACTTAGTGAGAACATATCATATTCCTCAGAAGTCATTGTTCACATTGTAATAAAAAGGCTATTCGATTCCCAGCCTGTATTGCATTTCGTCTGCTGCTCATCTGCTTGTGGCTTAGAGAGCAGTGATACCACAGTCCTCATATTCAGGTTGCCTTCTCCTCCATATAATATTAAATCCAATGCTAAAGGAACACGATTTACTCTAAACCAGGGAGCTGAGGACTGTAATTCCAAACTCTTCCCAACACTGTGACATAGCCTTTTCTTAGACACCCCCATGACTTGTCTGGCAGAGTTTTGGCACATAGTCAAAGATCAGAAACAGAGGCTATGCAGGGATTCTTTGAGGAATGATAGCTCTCATTTCTGTTCTGGTTCCATGGCTGTGCTTCAAAATGTGTAAAAGTGCAGCACATCATTCACAAAGGGCAGTGTGAATAGCTATTTGAACTGGGCATTGACTTCAGATGAAAGTGAGGTCTTTGATTGTGGCTGGAAAAGAAATGGATTGTCCCAGTCATAACCCTGTGTTTTGGACAAATGCACATTTTCGCACTACTCTGTGGGTGAATCAGTTTGACGTTCAAAGCAGAAGCACACTGTTGAAAAAAAACCCAAACAACCGAACAACCTTGTCCAAGTCTCTCTGTACTTTCTTTGCCGTGCGCATTTTTGCTTGTATGCTCTGCACTGTGTTTAGAAGTACTGCTAGCTCTTCCCTCTCATTAACTCAGCTTGCATGCACACACACACACAATCACACACATACAGACCCATACTGTGGTTTGTCAACCTGCCATGAGCCAGTCACTTTACAATCATGTTAAATAGAAGCAGATCGCTGCTGACGGCTCTTTCCTTATCACCGCAGTACTGTGGCTCCTTATGCTTCCATGCATCTTAATGATTCAGTGCATGACTTTATATGCAGGGCTTGCGCATTAATCCAATGCCTTTGAAGTTTACCCTCATATTGGCTTGCACCACTGTTGTCATACAGCCCAGTTAAGCATGTACCTTACTCGTACAACCACACAGTAGTGGCCACTTTTCAGTTGTACGGTACACTGACGTGCAAGAGGAAGCCTGGGGTTAGAGAATGCAAATATAATTAAGAATTCATTCATTATGAAGTCCTTTGGCAGTTTTGATGGATGTAATGCGTATGTAATGTTTAACACATTGAACATGTGGGTGTAATGTGTAACACATTGAACAGTTCGTTAGCGTAACTTACCCTGGAGATGATGAGAACCACTTTATGATATGCCACATTTTGTTCTCACAGATTATTTGAACTTGTTAGTCTGTTAAAAATATTTTATATTAGTGTTGTTGAATTCTCAATTCTGATTGAACAGACGAAGAACTTATTTAGCATTTTTTGGAAGGAGTCTTCAGTGTCAGGGATTTGTAACAGAGGTAAAATTGTTCCTCTGAGTTTTCAGAAATGGGAAAGTGCTCAGGATAGAGAGCTCTGTTTTCTTGACATGACAAGCTGCAATTTGTTTTCTAAGGAAAGACTGTTTAAAAGACTGTTATAACGTAAGTGACTGCAGGGATTAACTTGGAGCCTTGGCTCATCTGATTTCTGACCGAAGTGCATATATATGCACAAAAATAATGCTGGAATCATTAAAGGTGATTGCTAATTGAACCCAAACTGCCAAAGAAAGAGAGGACACTGCAAAGAATAGAGCGAAAGAGAAAATGTCCTTCATATTTCAAGCTCACCCATTGTGTTCTCTTCATTGCCTTTGTCCTGTCTTAATGATAGACCAGAGTCCACGGCAATGACAGAAATTCCCTGTGGTTCTTCTTCCATCCTGCTGCTGTCCATTTAGCCAATAACTGGTGACTCCTCTGTGTCTCATAACAGAAATGGCCCTGATGAGATATTCTCACCTTCTCTGTTAAAAGGGCTGGCTTTGTTCTCTCAGAGATGATGGATGCTTATGGGGCTGGGTTTGAGAGGAGAGGCTAATATATTACAGGACTGCTTTGCATGCTTATTATAGATTAGTCTCTGCTATTATACAATGTCTTTGTGTAAACCATTCAGAAAAGTCCAAATACATCAGCTCAGATGGATAAACCAAGCAGTGTTTGATAGATACATTTAATTTCACATTCTATTCAGTGATATTTGTATAGCCATATTTATTTATTCCAGGTTTTCTCGTGTGCCGTGCTTTCCAAATAACTTCAGTGCAGAATACAGATTACTTCCAGAAACATGAATGTTTCTGTTTGTTATGGATGTGGTAGTGTTCTTTTTCAAGATTTGTAACAGAATACAGTGTTTGTAGGCATAGGCCTCTGTAATTAGATCAAAAATCAATCAAGCTGTTGTAGATGTGGGCACAGTGATGGAATTCATTAGGCCAGTAGATTCCAGTTATTTCATACCAGTTATTTCATACAAAATCAATATAGATTTACACAAAAGCTTGCATTTTGCACATCTGGATTGTGAAATTTGCAACATTTAAACATTTTTTAAAAACTGTAATAATTATAACTGCTGTAGCAGCGCTGGTAATCATATAGCTTTTGTAAAAGTTTATATTTTTCTTATTCTTTTTCTTCACCAGTTTTTTGGTTGACAATATCATAATCTTAGACTTCACCTGTTCACATGAAACATGGTATGCTTATAGCCCCACATGTCTCATGAGGAACATAAGTTTTGTGGTCCTAGGTGAGCATTGCCCTTTGTGCTAGTCCCCCCTGAGTACACTCAAAGCACTTAATAGCTCAAAGACCTAAAATTATTAACCTTTTTAGGCAAGTTGGCCTTTTGGAGGCACATTACAATTGATTTGTGGAGTAGTGCCACGTGGTGAAAAATGTTCAAGGTAAAAATCTAGCCGTTCACTAGCCAAAATCTTGTGATGTAAAGGCTCAAACTTCATGAAATTTCACACCCTGTGTCACTACCATATTCTTCAGATGAACACCAAATTTTCTGACATTTCGTCCATTTCTCTAATTTTATGCAGCATACTGTATCATATTCCACACCACTATGTAGTACAGCTAGTGATTTAAATTCAAAGTGACTTAAGAACATTTTAGAATATTTCTAGGCCGGATAGGGGATCTGGCGTTTTTCTTCATTTCTGGCTTCTGTGTAAATTTATCTGTCCCAGAATTTAGCTCTTCACTAATTACGACGAACGCAATCAGTGAACAGCAAAATTTCCATTCCAACTACATCTCAAAAACCATTTGCGATGTTAAAGAGTAACAGTTTGTTCTTCTTTTCCCAGTCTTTGTGTAGAAAACAGTCATTTTGTCATCCATAAATCCTACATTCCCTTTCCCAATATTTTCAGCATATCTTAACAACAGAAATGATTCTGTACATTGTAGATAAACAACCTACACCTCCATGTTCCATTTGTTTCTGATAGCCTGTTTGCAGAAAACTGATTACTTGCTTTTTCCATCTGCCACCTTGTTCCAAACGCAGCCCAATTTGTCTTGAAAACATGATCCAGGTAGCCTTTCCAATTAGGCATATATAGCTTGGGCATATGCACACAGAAGATGTAGTCGACTGGGGGATGGATTGTTGCTATTCTATTTTGCAATCGCAATTATCTTCACAGTCCAACACAGGAATGTAGAAATTACAAACTGCTCCTTTAACACAAAGTTTTCCCAAGTTGATCCACATTTGTGCTTTCTCCCAGCTCTGAAGACATCTAAAACAAGCACCCAAGGAAGAAAACAAATTGATGCAGTACTTTTCCCAGTGTTTTCTGAATACCCATATGTCTTTGAGGATATATACTGTAAATGAGAATGATTGATAATGGAGTGATTGTTTCATCATCATTCAGCTTGGTTGCTCTAACTATTACAGCCCAATGGTTGAGGCTCCTGGCATTTGATATAAAGCTGAAGTCAGATTTAATACAAGTAATTAATTAGCCTCAACATGATATTGTCTATGCCCCTGGTTTTCAGCAATCATGGTGTTAACATGGAGAATAATTAAGGCACACTTATAAAAGCACATCTGATTCCCTAAAAAGGTTTATGGGGAACAGTTTACTTTGTGCAGCCGTTTCGCTATGAGATAACTCTTCCTCTTATTATCATTGCCTAAACATTTAGCAATGTTTCTCTTACAGATGGTGATTGGTGTATGTTATGAATCCAAGCTCTAGTACTTCAGTTCAACTTTCACCTAAATTACTTTTCTGGCCCACTCTTTTTCTCACTTTCCCTCTGACCTTCTCTCACCGCCTGCTGAATGGAAGAGAAGCACTGCCCAATAGTGTTCACTGACCTGCAAGGGCACATATAAAGAGAAAGCCAGAAAAATGAGAAAGGGAGATAGAAACCACCTAAGGGATTGTCAGACAGCAGGTCAGCTCAGTGCCAGAGTGTCTAGCTCCGGCAGGGATTTGTCACAGTCATACAGGATATCTACAGCACTGAGCGTTAGACAGGAAGCATTATTTCAGTCTATTTGGATTCTAAACCCTTGTTTTCAGCTCCACGGGGCCAAGTGCAGAGTAGCCACTGCACCAATCCTCGCTCAGCTCTGTCTGAAATAACTAAAGCACAGCCTGCTATGGAGGAGTGGACGCCTGTGGGGATTGTTATTGCTCAACCAATGTTCAAATTAGGAAACGATTGCGGGGCAGTTACTTCATGCCCAAACATAGTTGTGGTTTTTGTATGAAAGGTTTATGTGAACTAAAATTTGTCAATGGGCAGGTTTCGTTTCTGATTCTGCAGACGGATTTGCAGACAGAGGGTGTTTATGTGATGTCAGAAAATTGACGTTTACAAAAAAGTTGGTGAGTGACTCAGTGTTCATGGATTATTGAATTGTAGAGATCCTCATCTTCACAGAAATTCATTACATTTTGAAGACTCAGTCAATCTAATTCTCTTTAATTAACCTTTGTGTCGTGCTGTGTGACTAACAGTACAAGGCGTTTAGACGTTTAGATTAAGTGCACAGTCAAGAATAGGATTAAAATCACACAATTTAAGGAGGCTTCTATAAATGCGCACATGGGATGTGCAGTATACCCTGGGGTCCAAAAGTCTGAGTGAAAATACTTCTACTTTACATTCTTCTATAATTCAATACCATTCTCATTACAAAGTACATTATACTGATAAGAAGTTGAATGAAAAACAGAATCTTGATATTTGCATTTCTTAGTATATGGTATGTCCCCTTTTTTTGCTTTAATGATGGTTGTTTTAAATATTTCAAAGCTCTAAAACCTTTTGTTAATTTTCACTGTGGTCTCAGACTTTTGAACTGTATGTGCCGTAGCTGAACAATTATTGTACCCAGCCACAACACAGATTGACTCCAGTAAGTTCAGACAAGCTGAAATAAAGCGGTGAACCTTTTCAGTACTTGGCTACAGAGTACGCTGTCTGTACAAGTAATTCCTCCTAGCTTTGGGGTCAGAGAGTGTGTGAAGCAGGTGAGTAAATAAAGAAGTGTGTATTATGAATGTGGCACAGGAAATCCATCAACTGGCTGTTTGCTTTTTTTTTTTTTTAACCGTCCTCTCATCCTGTGGAGTTAGCTATAGGCATGTATTTGACTTTGCACAGGGAAGCAGGGCTGTCTTTGAACGATGACCTCAAAGAAAGCAGAAAAAAAAAGAAGTTTCCTGATGTAGTAGACTATCCTGACAGTAGCTCTGCTTTGAAATGACTGCACAGCTTTACAGTGATAAGCTGTATTATACAGTAAGCGCTGACTCAGTACTCCTTGTCTGAAAGACTCTGCTTTCACATCATTACTCACGCATGGTCAGCCGTGATCAAGCTGATGTACCGAGATCCATAATGTCAGCGTAGTCAAAATAATTTTGTGGTTCTCTGAAAAGTGGAATTAAGCCTGTCGTAACTGTGGATTGTAAATATTCACAGTAAAAATGACAACGGCTGAATATAGGCCTTTTTTTCTGTAGTTTAGAGAAATCTTTGCATGTCCAGGCATGTATGATATTTTAGTGTATAATACTGCACTACCTTGTTAAACATGTGCATCACAATGGCACAGTGACTCGAAATGCCAGACTGCATCTGTCATTTCTTTGTTCTCTAGAGCACCACTTCACTGAACCTCATACTGACACTTCTCTTCCCTGTCTCATGTGTTACAGTACATTATCATATCGTATTTTTAAATTCTCTTGTTTGAAATACTGTTTTAGGTTTGTATGAAAATTGTGGTTATGGTTTGCACT
The DNA here is from genome assembly GCA_028566435.1 of Scorpiodoras heckelii. Lineage (NCBI taxonomy): Eukaryota > Metazoa > Chordata > Actinopteri > Siluriformes > Doradidae > Scorpiodoras > Scorpiodoras heckelii. Next base: position 19,359,499 of record JAOVVH010000059.1, on the reverse strand, counting down.
TAGTGACCCATGGCTGTAGTTTATTAACACTAAAGCCAAACCACAGCAACCACAGCCTTTATATACCAAACCATCTGTAAAAGACTGCTCAGGGTATTTTCAAAGCCCTTATGATTTACAATATGTAGAATTTTACATTTCAGAAAAGGAATGCATAAATGCCAATAGTTTGCTAGTAATTATTAATATATTTTATTACAAATTTTACCCAGCTGTGTGAGTACGTGAATTTTACTCCATGGAAACTCTATAGCACACACCGTTTCTTCGTCATTTCTATATTTGTTCACAATTGTGCCTAATGAGTCTGTCAGTTAATCAGACCCAACTGTTAAAATGAAAACCACTTAACATACACAGAAGTAAATTTCACTTTGTATAACTTTTCTTTTTGTTACATTTTTACAAAGTAAAAATCTTTTGATAATTAGTGCAATAATATGGCTGCTGGTTTGATTCTGAGCTCTGGTTCCTGTCCCTGTAGAGTTTTACATTTTCTCCCATGTTTCCATGTGAGTTTCCTCCAGGTACTCCAGTTTCCTCCCTCTAGTTAGGTGTGATGTGTGTGTACATGGTGCCCTGCAATGGACCATCCAGCCTGTAATCCTGCCTCATGTCCAGTGTTCCTGTGATAGGCTCCAAATCCACTGCAACGTTCAGCAGGATAAAGCGATTACAGATGATGAGTGAATAAAAGAACCATCTCAGGTTTTATCAATGAGAAGACAAAAATAACAAGAGCATAAGATTGCGAATAGACCCATTTGAAGATTATATTACTAAATATGGTAGCAGTGTGTCTATTCTAACGTTTTATTTCATTCCTTTATAAAACTCTGATGCAGACATCTTCATGCATGTAATAAATATAATGTCACATGATAATATTCATATGAAATTACAATGTGTAATGTAATTTATAGCTTTTTGGAGCTCTTTTGGAGCTAAACAAATGTATTACAAAAACAAAATTACAGCCAAAAATGCTGACAGATAGGATTAAATAGGTTATTAATATTTGTCGCATAGTTTTTTTAAATTAATAATACTTAACATTTATAAGACGTGAATAATACAAAACACAAACAGCAGCCTTTTCTGTTTGGAACTATGCTGAATTAAATGACTTGCTTCATGAGGAAACACAATGTACAAATTAATTTCTTCCAACATTAGAGAAAGTTATGCTTGAGCAACGGGTCCCAATTGCTTAAGCTTTGTAAGCAACAGTGTGGTTGAGGTAAAGAGAAAAATGGATACATCCTCACAAATCCCCTCTGCAGTGCAGAGAAGGAATATTGGATGATTTGTCTTGTTATTCCTTGTAAAGTTGTTCCTTCATTTCCAAGTCCTCAAGGATTTAATCTCTGTCGCACAGCTGTTGGGTGGCCTTGTGGTATTATGAGGTATCTTGTTCCCATGGCAGCAAAGGGTCACAAGCCTCAGTGGGTGTGAAACAGTTGGAGTTGGGCAGATCCACAGCTATGTCCAGCAATCTATCAGTAATCGGTCCCTTGTGCAAAATTCCTTCTCAGAAATAGAGGCAGAAAGGAGGGGATTTCCGTAGCCCACTTTATTTACATCTGAAAAAAGGCACTTTTAAAGGAAGACATCTTCAAAACAGTTTGAAAGGAATGTTTTTGGTTAAGCTGATATATTCAGATGGTTTGAGTTACCGCTGTTTTATTTTTGCTGGAGTCTGCGGGGTCGCTCAGGTTGAGAAATTTTCCTGAACTTATAAAAACTCGGAAATTTTGTTTTATTTCCTGACTGATAAGGAGAAAACATAATCCTGAACCAAAATGAAAACAGAACAACAGGGTACAAATAACTGTTATCGCCTTGGGTATGGTTCCGTAATCACATCATACAGCAAAACATGTGAGCAAAATGAATTTTTCAGTTTCGAATTTCAAAAGTAAATGTCTGATTATGCCTGCCATTGTCAAACGGCAAAAGATAAATTACTTCATTATAGTCTCAAGTAAGATTGCATGACCTCCAAAATGCAGGATATTTACTTTCCACATCACGCACAGTTGAGACTTTATGGTATGTTTCTCAGTGAAATGAAATGCTTTACACAGGGTTCAAAAGACCTGCTTGGTCTACATAAATAGAGACATAAATACAGTTTCTGTGTGTTTACAGAGCACACTGCGTTGAGTCAGAGTGGCGTTTCTCATGGAGCATTCCATAACTCTTGTGTAACAAGACTATGGACCCCCAGTGAGACTCAGTTTTTGATGTTGCATATCCATGTGTACCAGCACTATTGGGGAACAAGAGTCATTAATTTAGCTTGTAGAACTAGGACTAAACATTAAATATAAACCCTACCAATATTGATTTATAAAATTTAGCCTTTCCTACACATATCTGCACGAAGACAACTCAGCCATTACATGGATGAGGCATAGAAGAGTGTACAACCCAGACATTTGTACATCATCCATCAAAAGAAACCACAGGATTATTAAAAACTGATATAAATGCTGCACACACTTTCTTGTACCAGCCATTTTTTTTCTAGACTTTCCCCTCAGATGTTCTGTCTCACTGGAGCTAGATATTGACCTCTCTGACACCTTTCTATATAACTCCTCTCAATGCAGCTTGATTGGGAAAAGTCAGGCAGTTTCTTACAGACAGCACCAACTCCTTCTTCATATTTCCTATTTTCTAAATATGTAACATACTTCACTAGCAGTAATGCTAATTATATATAGAGCCTAGCACAGTTACTCACTCCCCTTTGGACTTTTCCACGTTTTGTTATAACTGTACAAACAAGTGGAAAAGCTTTTGGGCCCAGAAATATGGTACTATTGTTATATGCTGCTGTGGGACACTTGTATGTTTTTGCTGCCACTGGGAGAGTTTTCCAATTCTACACTTCCTCTGGGACAGCTTTTCTGCTTAATTTGTAAGACAGTGTAGAGAGTTGTACGTCCTGAAGAGACCTAATTTCTTTCCAGTGTTGAAGAAGTGACAGTAAACAACACTTGATTTGACTCGATTTGATTGACTTGACCTTATCTGTATTAATACTCAAAATCAGCCTAGTTACTCATGATATTGATGTCTATCAAGACACGGGAAAACCAGTGTTGGTGGTAGATCGTAATAATTTCTTACAGTTAATGAAAATCAGAATTCTGTAGATACAATTATCTACTGTATGTCATAGATCTTTATACATCTTTATTCAAAGTTATTAGACCACGATATGATACCTTTGTTGATATCTCACCTGAGAGGATCTGAAACACTTTGCCGATAACTGGAAATGTGTAGTTATTATAACTGTAGTGGAATTACCACAGTCAGTACATCCTAGCTGTCAAACCTCCTGCACTGAAATAACATCCAAAGTCTAGCAGTGTTGAACCTAAATCCTTAAACTGCAGTTGTGCTGCTGAGCTGGTGAACAGAGTGTATTTTTAGCTTGAGTGAAAGCTGAAACTGGGGCCCTTTTGGTGCTCATTCTTTCCCCCGTCTTTCACCTGTCCAAAGTTCTGGCATGAACTTGCACACCGTTCTCTCTATTTAAACAGTCCTGCTGTGAGTGAATGCTTCCTTTCCTATAAACCCCTGTCAATTCATTGTACCCAGTTCCTGTCCCCTGAACCAGACGTACCAGACTCGCATAAGACTTTCCCTCCCCACTGCTTATTCACATCTGTGTTGTGCTCGCTAGGCCGAACTGAATACTGCTGAACTAAACAAAAAAACAGAGCGCTCTTCTCAGCAGAGGTGGGAAATAACAATGTGCAATGTGCAGTTATGTTGTTGCTATACTTATTTCTGGTTTTAAATATCCCTGACTGCTTCAAGTTGATCCAAGGCTGGTTGGAATGTGACACCTAACTATTAGCATTCGGCTAGATTTTAATCACCAAAGTTACTATTATTCTAGCTCGGATTTTCAGGATTAGGAATAAAGCTGTTGTTATTTAGTGAATATTTTCCCACATTCCTTGGGTCCTTGTTGAAAGGAGCACAAAATTACTACCAGTAACTAATATCGCTGTGCAATTTGAGGGCAGATGGATTACTCTTTTTTACTCTTACTCTTTGCTTTTAAGAGAGTAAATGCTCATTTACATTTACATTTATGGCATTTAGCAGATGCTCTTATCCAGAGCGACTTACAAAAGTGCTTGGTCATAACCGTGGAGTATCCAACGCTAGTGCTGCTTTACCTGAATTCAAGGTACTTTGAGCTACGATACTGCTAGAAATGAGCCATACAATACCAAAACAAGTAAGCAAAACAAGTCAGAGAACCGCGAAAGTACTCCCAAACTACAGAAAACCAGTGAAGAGCAAGACACAGCCAATACAATAACTGCTGTAAGTGCGTTAAGAGCTGGTCTTAATATTTGAAGTCACTTTACGGGTTTATAATTTCCTGTATTCACTTGAGTAAGGAATTTTAAGCTGTATTTCAGCCTTTAGTAGTTATATAGATGAGTAATTAGTAATAAGTAGCGCTGTCACGCAATTAATTTTTTAATCGCGCGTTAATCGCGGTTTTAACACACATTTTGATTTGTGTTGTGCATGCAGGTCGGCATCGTAGAACCATTGAAAATGAAAGAGAAACGAC
>JAOVVH010000059.1:19325355-19345328 GCA_028566435.1 Scorpiodoras heckelii | reverse complement strand
TATACATGGATTACGTAACATTAAGCCAGAAGTTAAGCTTCTCAGTGATTTTTGTCTTGTTTTGAATAAAAAATTCAGCACTTGTTGAATTCTGACTGAAAACAATTATCAGTGCCAAAAAAATTTATTTGCAGTTAACACAGTTGGGATAAAATCTTCAAAGTGTTTTTGATGGAAACATACAGATATTTGTCAATTAAAAATCATTTTTGAGACTGGTGACACACTTGAGAACCCTGAATCTAAAAATGCTTGGGGCAGCAATAAAGTATGAATATTTCTATTTTATAAAAAGGTGTAAATAGACTGTTGGAGCATTTGGACATATGTAAGACCTGGAAACTCACCAGAAACACATTGTGTCTGATCTTTAAATTAGTGTCTGGAAGGAAAGGCATCTGTAATAAGATTATGGCAAGATTTTCGATTTATCCTGTTAAACAAGCAGTGACAAGTAACTGGAGATTATTTTTCGACCAGTTTTATTGAAGCTATGTACATTTTTTTGTAAGGGCTTTAAATGGCATGATACACAATCCGCTGAACTGTGTGTGATTTTGATTTATGAGCGAGTCATGAAATTATATGATAAATGATGTTGGGTATTTAAGTGATTTATTTTGATCAGATTTTCCAGAGAAATGATTTCAGCAAGAGGGGCAGAAGACAGTGAAACATAAAAAGTTTTAATCCAGAAGTTTAGCAGCTTATTAGTTCAGGCCTGAGACCCAGCCTGATCTCAGCACATCGCTCTATTTGGATTTCGAATTCTCATCATTCTTGGGGCTTGAGCAAGTGTTTGTGTAATGAGCAATGACTGAGCCAGACATTTTATAAGATTCTGGTGTGTCTGAGACGTGAGCCCTACTACTGGCTGTCTCTGATGAGTTCATGCACAGTGCTTGGCAAGAGTAAAAGATCAAGCTTTTTGTTCCCTACCACTAAAACACCTATTGTGGAGGAGGAGGAGAGAGGGATGTTATAAGAGACAAAGTAAAACAAAGTAAACACCCTCTTTTCTCGCACTAAGTCATCTAATACTAATGACTTTCAAGAAATTTTTTAACACTCCTAGTATAATGTATCTGCTAATGATGTAGATAGTATATTGAACTAGAACAACACCATAATGATTTAATGATGAGGTTTCCAGAAAGAAACACTGCTTTGGGTAAGATGAGGAAAAAAAGCTTTCCTGATGAGCAATCCAGACACATTGCGGCAGAAGAGGGTGTAGGTGTGGTGCAGGCACATTTTTACTGGGTGTTTTATAGAAGTATTGAATTTAAATTTGCCCTAAAAATGTGTCCTTAAGTATACAAAAATGTGGTCCAAAGGCCTCCATTTTGGCCGCAAGGAAAAACTCATCATGACATTGGTGCGGAGCTGTAAAGCCACAATGGGCATTTTGCTACTGCTGAAGCTGTATAAAATTAACTTCAGTTCTCCTCAGACATCAGACACTGTTACAAAGACATTTTAAAGAAATCAAGACCTAGTCAGATGAGCAAACCAGAGGCATCAGTGGCAAAGAAAAACTCCCTGAGAAGACATGAGGTACGTAAGAAACCCTAAGATGATCCAGATTCAAGAGGGAACCCATCTTTTTCTTGGTGACACTCAGTAATTACAATGATACAGAATGTTAGCTATGAGTACATTGTGGACAGAAAGGCTTTTAATCATGTCAGAGGTGTCTGAGAAATGCCTCTAAAGTATTAAGGAAATTTAATAAAAAAACAAAACAAAACAATAAACTATTGAGTCAGTACAATTTCCACAATCTAGAAGCATGGATAGTAAAATATCCAGATGAGACTCAGAGTCTAACAGCACGATAAGTCCTTTAGACCAATTTTCTCACACCGCAGGGGTTCTCACACCCCAGGGGTCCATGAAGCATAGCTGGGGGTATTGGTTTGTTTGCCATAGAAGAGGCGTATGCCATTTAAGCCTGAGTGAGTGGTCTGACTTACCTTAAAACACACATGGCAAGGAAGGTATCTGGTGAGACCATAAACATCCAGCACTGATTGAGATGAGAAGTAACAACATTAAAGTAGGGTTGTTCATATGAGTCCTTGCTTGAAATATTATTGTAATTAGCCCTGCCATGATTATTTTTGCTGACACCAAAATATTGGTGATGCTTGTGTGACAAATGCTTTTCAGCCAATAGCGGTCCCGTAAAACCTGGCTTGCTTGATCTTGTTTATTTATTTAACAAGAAAAAATGTTCTGTCAATGATGCGTTCAGGAACGAAAAGCTCTATGGCTTCAAGTAAATAGGCCATTCTTATTGTACATGTTTAAATAATGTTCCTGCAATAAGCCTTTACTGAGGGGGTCTGTGTCATTATCGTGCTCTGGAGTACTCACAGGCCTAATCCTTGTTATTTCAGAAGTTCATGATTGAAGCTTTAAAGGCAGCAGGAGTGTCAGATTCAGGTCTTGGAGGCCCACAGCTGTTTCCTCTCTTCTAATACACTGAACTCAACTCAAGATGGCTTTGGTAATTAGAGTGTGTTAAATGAAGTAGAGTGCTGAACTATGCAGTGCTGTGTCCCTCCAGGACTAGAAGCTGTATAGACTCCAGTGATAGTGTGCCTGTTTAAAAGAGTACTCACTTAAAACAGTACTTACAAATGACCTGCTAGCTTCTAGATTCTTGACAGGGTGTTAAAATGTTCCCACTGTCCCACTAAATACTGCAGTGCCATGGGACCCTTGCGTAGCCATCTCCTGCATACGAAAGCTAATTCACTGCGAGGAAGTGAGAGACCTGTGTTGGGCTGAAGGCTATGCAATCACTAGCAAAGCCTTCATCTTCTCTGAGCAAAGATCCCCACTGAGAATAGCTTTCATTTCCCACTCTCTATGATCTCTCATCAGTCTGACCTACAATCCCTCTTTCTCTCTGCAAAGAAAGGAAAGACCCCCTTTTTATCCCACTCTCCATTCCTCTAGCTCTGTAGGCACTTTCAGAAGCTGCTGATCCGTAAGAAGAGATCTTCAGCCACGTACATTTTCTCAGAATCTGCATGCAGAGATGTCCTCTATTTATCTTGAAAGCCTCCCACATTAGCATGATATGACTAGGAGTAGGGAGTGTGTTCATTTATTTCTTGAATTAAATGAGGTTACTGGGTTGCACATTTATTTTTTCTTACCATGACATTGCAATTAACCTTTATCCCACCACCTTGCTGCTTTTATTGCTGAACTTTGCTGGCCTCCTAATTGGATGGTTTGTGCCGTGTAGCTGCCCCATTAAAGGAGACAATTCCTGTCTGGTTCAAGCAAGTCGGTTCCATTACCTTCCATTGACAAAGTGTAGATCAATTAGCTCTCCATCAGTCTGAGACGGAATACTCATTTTTAGATCCAACAGCAGATCCAACAGCAGACATTGCACAGTGACGTACAAGAACACTGATTACTAGTTGTCTGTGCATGGGAAAGGGCAGAAAATTACCGAATGAGAAAAAGGCTGATGGAGCACCAACATGATCTTTTCATAAGCAGATGCAGTTTAGTGTAAATAGCAGTGCACAGCTTGGCATTTTGGCACTTAATTGAGCTAAATGGGCGTAACAACAGCACAATCTCTGTTTTTAGCAGAAAATAATAAAAAAAGAAACTCCTGGTAAAAATGTATTTTTTATATGTAGTATTCTCTCTAATTTGTTCACCTGCAAATTCTCACCTACCAACTAGCAACAACTACCAACAAGGGCGTGTAAAGCTGAGTCATGTGAAGCCAGCAAACCACATTGTTTTAAGTTGCTGGTGTGTCTATATTTTTATATTTTATATATTGCCTTTTTAAGGGGAATTATACAAATTTTTGATTTATGTAAATTCTTCCTCTATGTCATGGACAGTCAAAAAAAAGCATTTCATTGCACGTCATACTGTGTATGGTGACAAAAAAATAAAAATTGAATTAAATAGAATCGAATTTAGCATTGCAATAAACTTTAAGTGTATAGAGTGGATATCATTTCCTCTGGCTGTCCCTTGACTCAACTCTCTCCGAAGGCTCCTGCCGTCACAGTGGTGTCAGCTGTGATCCAAGCCTAGGGCTCTCCTCCCTGTAGAGCTAAGTGGCCTCAGGTTGTTCTCACTTACCCCATTTATCATTGAGACACAGGGGGATGCCTGGAGCATGCAGAGCATAGTGACCAACATTGCTGACCATATGGAAAATCTTTGATCTGAGGCTACTCACACTACAGCTGACTGTGCTTAGCTCTGCCAAGACTTTCTACAGTCAGCCAAACACTGACCAAACGCAACCCAGCCTATTTGTTCTCCATTCTCCTGCACTGTTAAGAGGACAAATAGCTGTTATCTAGGGTTTACTCATTTCTTTACTGTTTACCTTTAGATCATTAAGGGAAGGTACTGATAGACTACGTGTGGATTTCAAAGCAGCACTATGGGTAAAATATCAGTGGTTTATAATGACTTTTAAAGCAAATGTTTTAGCAATTTAAAGTTGCGATCGGACTAATGGACTTTCCTGTTACTTTCCACACAGTTTATAGACCTGCTTGTCTTTGAGTTACTAAGGTTTAATTCAAGTAACCAGTCAAACTCAATAACAAAGGTAATAACTTTGATAATAATGGGTTGTAAATTCCACTTGTATAGTGATTAAAAAAACCCCAAAGAGCCCCTGGAAATGCTTCACAGACCCCAGTCTGAGGATTACTGTGATTGGATATGTAAAATTACCTTTTAACTTAGAAGAACCACTAAGAAATCCAGGTTTTTTCAGGCTTACTATATGTCTGTGCACATCAGTGTGAAAGTATAAAAGCTTTGCGTTTGACTGTCAAGCAAAAAAGCAGTTCTGAGTCAGTAACAAGTATGTGATGGCTTGCTCTGGGCAGAGGCTGTGTACTTGTCTACTACAGCAAAGACGAAGTGTGTCATCCACTGCAGCTAAATCTCTTGTTATTTCTCATATGACAAGAGACAGACAGAGGGAGAGATCTTAAAACCTGAAATTTCTGGGTCGAGAAATGTATACTGTGCATGGTTAAAATTGTTTCAGCTGTGTTTGATTTGTCAAAGACGGTTCTTAATGAAGAGGAATGGGCAGAGATTAAGGTGCTCACTGAAGCTTATGTGTGATCTTTTTAAAATGCTAATGTGCTTTTGTGTTATAGTGTTGAAAGCCATGTTCTTCATAAAATTGCATTATACCTTTTTAGAGTGTGTGTAATGTTGATGAATTAGACCTCAGGGCTGCAGGAGCATGTTTCTGTAAAAGAGGAAATGGATGTTTGTAATAATACTAATACTATTTTGGATTTTCTTGCAACTTTATGACCTTGTGTGTGTAAAACCATAAATCCTTATTAGCCCAAAAGGATGCATTTAAATAGCAATATACTTCGATTAAAGAGCTATAACCGAGGGAATGGTTATGCTCTCATATTAGATACACACAAAGCATTGTGGAAAGGGTGTAATAAGCTCTCCAGACACTCATTCTCACTATGTTTGAATGCTCTTCCTTGCTGTAATTCTGTTAGATGTGCCTGTTACACAGGGAAAAATCAGCGTAATGACCTGTGGTATGTCAATGATTTATAAACTTTTCAATCTTTTTCACCTTTGGATAATATGGAATATATATATACTGTATATACAATGAAGTACCAGAAAAACTGGTACTGGAGCCTATACAAAATATATAGCAATTCCAGCTATGCACGTCATTGGCTGCGTCCGCCAGTTTGTATATAAAATGATAGACGTCTGTGGAAACTTCTAAAGCTATTTTTAAAAAAAAGAAGTGAAAAAGTATTTTTTTCTATAAAAGAACAGATCATGTATAAGTCCATATGCATGTTTTTAATATTTTATTTAAACCATGTATACAGTATTAGCCACAGACATCTGTTTCTACACAGTATATGACTGATATCTCTGTGAAAAGACAGACTTAGAGAAGCATATGGGTGAAAAGGGTGCCTGCACTCTGAACTCCATCCTGAAAGACCAAATGGAATGTCTAAAACAAGCAACTTCACTATAAATATGTTGGGGGGAAAAAAATATACCAAAGCAGAAAACGAAAAAAAAACCCACACAATGCCACGAGAGTGCTGGCCTACTGCTGTGGCTGGGTTAAACTGCTGTTTTCACGTACAGTACTTAGTATGACTGATTGTAGAGCAAGCGTAAAAACATTCACGACTTTCGTCTTTCAGCTCCTGTCAACAGCAGTGCAAGCTCAAGTTATTCTGCTCTCTGGTCGTTCTGTGCTCAAATCCTGTAGTCCTATTTCATGAATACATTCTGTTACTTAGTATCTTGATGCAATCCAATAATGCAAGAAAAAAGAGGAGAGAAAATATATTACAGCATGTCGCACAGAACAGCAGTCGAGCAGCATCCAGTCTCCTCTGGTAGATTTATGATTGTCTGACTGGATGGTGATTAAATGTGGAATTGGGGTGGTCTTGAACATTGCTTCGCGCCTCTTATCAAAGGCTGGCATCTTTGGATGAAAGGACTCGTATTTCATGGTGTAAAAGCTTTCCGTTACTGGAGTTTGGTCATGACTAGGCCAAGGTGAGAACCTGTGAGAATCAATTAAGCCATCAGGGTGGGGACAATAATAAGAGTTTTTTATGGATGGTCTGGATCTCTTGGGGAAATGCACTCTATTCATCACTATGCTGGAATGGTTGTATTTATCACTGGCACAGTAAAGACGGCTGACTGGATTGGTTCCAAGTACCAACTCGCATGCAGGAACAAGGGCCAAAGCATGCATACTCAAAGTGCTACCTTCTACAAGACATGTTATATGCATTGTTTTATTATTTGAAAGGAGTTGCTGTTCAAAGAATTCCACTTTTGCTTGCTGTGTTGGCACAACAATAATCCAATACCCTTACAAAGTGTGAAAACAAAGGCATTAAAAAGGAAATGAACATGGAAGTTTGGCAGAAGTGTCCCTTTTCTAGTGTTTGGAAAGAGTCAGTGGACCCTGAGGGGGAAGCAAGAATAGTGGAGAGAGGAGGAGGAGGGAGTAGAAGTAGAAGAAGAACCCCTTTGCTACAGTGTGTATTGCTGCATCCCATCCCAGGTTGCACCATCTGGTGATGATGTGGAAGCCAACGCCTATGGGGGCGTCAGCCTTATGGTGACAGGAAGCTCTTGCAGGCCCGTATAGCATTCAGTAGAACACAGCCTCTCAGGATGGAGAAAAAACCTAATAAAAATAAAAAGTCATGCCTCACCCCAGAGAATCTTGTGTGGAACAGTCGTCAGAGGTGACCTTCTGCAAGCAAATGAATGCCATCATAACATTTCATTTAGTCAGTTGTGTCTAAAGGGAGACATCCGTGTAGCACAGTGTAATGGGGTCTTGGCATTTGGCCAGGCTCCTGTTGATGGAACCTCTTGATGAAAGACATTGATAGCATTTTTGTTTTCTTCCTGCTGCGCACACAAGTGACCTTGGGTTGTTGAGGTCTCCGAAGGGCTAACAGGCTTTTCAGTGTCTTTGCATTGTGGTGTAATAGAATATAATTCTAGAGGATGAAGAGGGTTGAAAGCCGTTTACTTTTTTAGAGCAAAAAACAACAATAATGAATATGAATATGAACATGAATATGAATTAGAAGCCATTGGGATTATTGTTTTGTAGGTGACCTTTGAGTAGGACATCAGTGCCATCTGGCCACACATGGGCATCTCTAATCCCTCTGCCACTATCCTTCACAGTAATTGTTCCTACACCTTGGCACCATCCCGAAACTATATGATAAAATGTCTATTTTTTACCCTTTCTCTCTCTCTCTCTCATGTTTTTTTCTACATGCATTTGTTTATTAGAGGAATACTACAAAGATTTTGGGTTCTACCACTTAAAAGAACTACTGAAAACTTTTGAATGATTTGTTTACTTCTTGGCCCAACCTGCCATCCATGACCATATCCATGTCCTGTCTCCAGAATCCATGTTAGTTTAATAGCTATATAAATTTACAAACTTATGAAATACTCAGGTCATAAAACACACAATTGTTCATGCAAGAATTGTTTGTAATGCCTAGTAACAGCACAAGTTGGAAGTTTTGTGTTATAGCTAAATTTGTCTTGCTAAGCAAAATGATACAATTGTAAGTTAGCTAGCTAACAGACAGTTAGCCATAAAACATAGAATACTATCAAACATAGCATACTGATAGCTACCGTATAAAACATTTTTGATTTGCTGTATAACTGTATAATTCTTTTAGAAATTTACAGTTTGCATTAAGCACAAGGATCACACCTTATTAATATGTTATGCAGTGAGAAGCATGTAAACTCATGCTTTATTTAGGGTAAACCAAGAATCACTGGCAAAGTAATCATAGGCATATCCATAAGTCAAAAATAGGAAGCAATAAATAGGAACCCAGAATAGATAGATAGATAGATAGATAGATAGATAGATAGATAGATAGATAGATAGATAGATAGATAGATAGATAGATAGACTTAATAACCAAAATACACAATAAAACTCCCACTAATAAACATTGACACAGCTGAGTATAAACTGACAAACTAATCAGAACTAAACACAGAACAGGTGAACACAATGAGGCAACAAGCCAATGACAGGATGGGGCAGAGACAGGACTAGAACAGAGGACTAGAACAAAACAACATTACATTTGTCACCATGGGAACCATGATACGAACGAGGAAACTGTGACACTGGCTAATTACCATACAAGCACTGCACCTCTGGTCAACTTTCTCACTCTAGTCTCGTTCTATTTGAACAGTTATAACAAAGGTATATGAAATACTGACGCCAAATAACTTACTGATTTGTTGCTGCAGTAATTATCCCAAAACATCTGTCAGTTAAAAATTCAACAGCTGTCAAGGACAAAATGTAGTGAGCTCATTCAGCAGCCACTTTCATCTCGTTTATGCTCAGCAGATTTCTCCATCTTGGTAAAGCAGAACACATTAGTCATGATAACTTCCCTTTTTTCATTTACCTTACCATATCAAATTATGTTTTGTGATTTCATCTATATATTTCAGTTTCAGCTCAGCTCATGTTTTTATATTACTTCAATGAAGTGGAAATTTGAAGTAGTGAAATGAACTTGACACTGTGAGTTATGGCTGTGTCTAACAGTCTGAGTGTGTGTCACTGTATTAATACAGTGAGGAGTGCTTTGTTTTGAAAAAAAAAATAAATTGGCGATAGTATTGTCCTTTTTTGATAATACTCAACACCTTACAGATATTCAAGATGCAATACTAATGTAAAGCATAGAGAATTTATTGTCCTATTCAAAGTTTCATCCAAGAAAATAAAAGTGAGGTAATGCCTCAGAAGTGGTGTCGATATTGTGGCAACCGCCACCGTATTGTAGGAAGTGGAAAGAGACTCCTCGTGTTCTGGGTGTCTTTCTGTGTCCCTCCCCATTGGTGCATGTGTAGGTGTGTGTGTTACTCCCTGGTTCTCGTTACTGTTCAATAAACTTGCGTTGTTTTGAACCAGCAAGTTGTGCTCCAGATGTCTTTCCAGCAATTTTCCTTACCACAGACATCACAATATAAATACAATTCACAATTTAAAACACTAAATGTTTCAACATAATCTTGACTTGAAAAGTAATGTCAATACATCCTTTCATTCCATTGAAGCCAATATCAAGTGAGACAAGTGATGAAAACTCATGTTAATAATAATAAATGTTAATAATTCATCTGTGCTTTCAGCTTAGATTGCTAAGTTGAAACAAGAAGCACTAAACCGTCAAATCAACTTGCAGAAAGGAATTCAAAGCCAAACTAGACATAAATAATAATTCCAATGTGATTTAACTTAAAACTTTAAGGCAATACTTAAATTTTGGATTTTGAAGCTGATGAATTTTTTTCTGGTGTATTTGTTTTTCCTTCTTCTCGTATCCTTCTGAGTTTTTTTTGTTTAGTTTTTTTTTTCCATGTGACACAACAAGAGTATCTAGTAAATACAGAGGCGCATCTATAACATGACTGACGTAAAGGATGTAAACACAGACATATAAATAGCCCAGTATGAACCAGTGTTTCCTAATTTGAAAAGACAGACTCCTCATTAGTCATGCCTTCTTAGAAATGGCTAAATTGGGCCACCGCTTTGATGCTGATGTGCTTGCATTGCATGCTCTCAGAGAGCGGCCTGGATTTGTTTGTTTACTTATTTCTCAGTCCGTTTTTTTGTTGTGGCACTTTAATGGACACCGTGCCTGTTTTTCAAAGAGAGAAGCTCATTCCCTGCTGAGAGAAATCCTATTTTGGTGTTAGCTAAACAACAAAAAGCAGAATGGGGCCTTGGCAAAGGATCAGGAATCCAAGGGAAGAGAAACCACAAAATGGTGATGGTAGATTTCTTGTCCGCAGCCTGTTTCCCATCACTGCTGACCTTGTGGGATGGTCTTGGTCCACTTGTGCTGAAGACTTTATCTTGATCCACTTTTTATGAGCATTTGTTTTTAATGTTTGCTGCCAAGACTTGCTGAGATTTATAAGACTTGGCTTTTGTGTATTTGTTTTTATCCTTGGCAGGTGTGTCTAATCTGCTTTCCTAGCTGGCACCCCGCTACATCCCTGGTGCTTCACACCTTATTTTCACGTTCATCTGTTTTCCGCTGTGTCTGCTGGAACCTTTCTGAGCATCGCCTGTCTGTCTTTCTGCGTGTGATAGGTTGCACTAAATGATCAAAGAGCCTTTTCTTCTGCTGATGGACGATTACAAAAAGGAAAGCTTCAGATATGAACTGCAATAGCTCAGGGTTCCATGCTGCTCACATAGCTCGGTCAGTAATATTTCTCTCGTGAGCCATCTTTCCATCTCTTACAGTACAGTAATCCGACCCTTTTCGATAACTCCAGCTAAAATCAGTTTTGGCTTATTCACTCATCAGAGGAAGGCAGCACTGTATCAAAGTGAATTGGACTCATTTGATGTGAAATAGATCTCATTGTTTTCACTGTATGAGGAACTGAAGCGCTCCTTTCCGGTGAGCTTTATCACAGAGCTGGACTGGGATCTCATTCCTTCTTCTTAAATACATTCCCTGCTAGACAGGACTCTGAAAATCTTGCTGAGCCTGATACTCTGTGTGCCCTTTCATGATTTATTGGTGTAAGTCACACATGTGGAACAGGATTTTTTTTCATGGACAATATCATTAACTAGGCTCAAGTGTGTAAGTGCGTTTTATAAGAGAGTGATACATGGCCACCCGGTCTCATGACATTACTTATGAACCATCATAGCTCTCAGCGGGAGTTTTCAACAAGTTGTCCCTTCATCTTTAGCTGCTCATTCGTCTCAACATCGATTTTAGATGGGGGATCTGTAGCAGAAGAGACAGAGGGATAGATAAAGCAAATGGCAAATATGAATTTCACTTATTATTTTTACAGCCTACATCTAAAAGCAATTTATATGGGTGTAGATAGCTTGTCAGGAGTTGATGGATCACTGGTTGGGTCTCACAGGAAGTGAATAAAGAGTGTAGAGAGGCTGTGGTTATGTGGATGAATGAGACAATCTTATATACAATTAATTGCATTTCACATTACTTTAATTTTTGTAAAAAAAATCTAACTTAGCAATCATGTAACACAACACAAATATGTGCCTTGTGTATACAAGAGCTTTCATTAAATCAAGCTGACTGAAGTTTTCTTTAATTTCCTCAGGATACCTGAATGGCACAAGATTGTAAATATGGTTTTATAAAGGTGAAAGTAAAGCACCCTGTACGCTCACTTTTTTATGAATACGTAAGTGCATTGATCGTGAGAACACTGATTGAGCTGCATAGGACACACTGACATTGAGTTTGAGGAATGTCTGTGTGGGGGATATGCGAGTGTGTGTGTGTGTGTGTGTGTGTGTGTGTGTGTGTGTGTGTGTGTGTGTGCGTAGTGGCAGCTTTTATTGTTCTCACTTATGTGAAAGGGGGTGATCTTGGATTTTCCCAGCATGTGTGTGTGTGTGTGTGTGGGTGTGTGTGTGTGTGTGTGTGTGTGTGTGTGTGTGTGTGTGTGTGTGTGTGTGTGTGTGTGTGTGCTCTATAGGGCTGGGAGCTGTATGCTCTCACAGATTTGTGCATGTGCTAATGAATGCACAGAATATTGATGAGTGTTCTGGGAAAGTTGATGGGGGGTCGAAGCAAACACATATGCGCTCACTCCCTCATACACAGTATATGTGTATTCCTGGTCAAATGAAACAGTCCACTGCACTAATCAGCTCAGAAACTAAAGGGATGCCTGCCACACAGACAAGGTCGAAACAGATGAAAGAGATACTGCTTCCAGCCACATTGGTCACGCTTTGATACAAATCCATTTTCTCTAGACAGATTTTATATTTTTGGCTACCAGCTATAGACGTCAATTCAGTGTAGCCAACATAACATCAACATAAATCTCATATCTCATCAACTTGATAACCGACTCAAGTCTGCAAAATGTACCCACACAAAGATCTCATCAATCCCTAATCAGTATTTATGCTATCTTTCAAAGCTGGCTGTAATCCCCTTGGCAGATTTTCTCATGGAATTCATTTCATCACACCAAAGTATAAACCGCAGGTGTGGTTTGTGGCTGTTCTGATTAAAGCCCCATTTCTGGATTGTGACTTAGAGATAAAAATCCATCCAAAACCACTTCACTGGTTCTTCAGTCCATTCATTATCTGAAACAAAAACATCAGATCCATCAGATCCAACTGCAGCCTGCTGACAGAACACTGTGCCTATTGCCTAAAGCACAACAGCTGAACTTATCATTTCTAGGAAATTACCTAATTTTGCTTGAACATTTTATAGGGAATGAAATGAGTCATGAGAGTGTGAAACACTTGTTTTTAACATTTGGCTTCCAGTTAGGATAAGTCAGTTTAACATAATTGTATTGAAACTGCAAGCAGTTACGGTTACTTAGGGACTCTTTTCACTTTCTTTGGCTCTGGTATGCTTCTATGTGAATTAATTTCTCCCTGCTTTTCCCATGATTTTTGGGGAACTAAATTGCATCCAGATGTTTCGTGCACTATTTTCCTGCACACCGTAGTGAATTTAAGTATTGTTCCAGATGTGGGATGGAGATACCTTAGGTAAGGCTTAGTTTTGTTTTATAATGTCTCAGAGCCCCTGAAAGCCGATGAGTAAAGACAGTTATGAAGCTGGATGGAAATGTTTACGATTCTGCGACATGACGTAATAACTGAAGAAGCTTAGAGCTGCAATACCTTGTATAAGTATTTCCCCTTCATTCTGTAGTGTAACTACCTGGAATTGAAATGTACTTCAATGAGATATGTATCGTTTGATTTTCATAATATATGCAAATACTCTTTATTGTCATACACATGTTAATTTTTTAAAAAAAGCAGACATTTGTTGGTTGCATAAGCATTCACCCTTCTGGGTCCATACATAGAACCTTTGGCTGCAATTACATGCATACAGACTTCTGGAATGTGTCACTATCAGCTTTGCACATCTGGATCCTGATATTCCACCCCACACAACACACTACCCTGAAGTACAAATGTGTGTTTTTATTTGAGTCTTAAAACAGCCAACTTCAAAATTACTGACTGTACCTTTAAATGTAGAGCATGTAATACACTCAAGAAATTGCTCCTTGTTTTGAGAGGCAAAGTCATCAACTTAGTGACAGTGAGCTATAATGGTGTCTCTTGGATTTTTGTGGCTGTTAAGCTGGTGGGAGAACTCGGGGAGGATGCAGCATAATGGCGTTCTGAACATGGCTGAATGCCTTATCAGAGGGCTTCTCAGCAGCTCAGCACGGTTTGCTATTGAAGAAGTGGAAGAGGTCTGCCCTCCAGCATTCTGCAAGGCACAATTTGCAACGGGATTAATTAGCTGCTTCAACTGGTGGGCTGAGAGATGTCAGGGCATGAGCAGGGGGCCACTGGGTTTCTGAGAAGAACGAACAGCACAGGCACACTTGCGGATGTGTCAGTTTGTCTGTAAGTGACAGAGAAATACTAAGCAGCATTCTGGTTGATGCCTTTATGCTTAGTCACAGTGGAGCTCAGTGGCTAAGACATTGGACTAACAACCAGAAGACTGTGAGTTCAAATCCCACCACAACCAAGCTTTCACCCTGAGCAAGGCCCCACAACTGCTCAGTTGTGTAAATGAGACAAAAGTAAGTCACTCTGGATAAGGGTGTTGGCCAAATGCCATAAATGTATATATAACTCTTAAGGATATATTTTATATTGTCTCTTTAAGTATTAATTATAGCCATGGAAAAATTATAAAAAGTGATATTGTACAGTTCAGGTAGGTTTTATGTCCATGATGATAATTTTGTGGCTTGAGAGAAGTTAACTTGAGATGGAGAAGTGGGAGGTAGTGTGGTTCTGAATGAAACAAGCTGTTTTAGGTTAATGGCATGTGCTTTTGTTTCTGTTGTAGTCCTGTCACCCCCCATGTTGATTACCCCATTGTGATGCAGTGTGATTCGACCCGATTTTATTCAACACAATGTCATTCAAACGTATATGATGCTGTGCAGTTCAAGATGGTACAGGACACATCTCCAACTCGTGCAAGACATGGCTGAGAGACTTGAAGAGAATTGGCCACTGACAGCAGTGGAGATGAGAAAGCATGCTTAAGAGAGGAGGAATCAATGTTTTATAATGTGAAGTTTCATGACAAAGAGATCAGATAAGATGAATATCAATAAGATGAATATCAGATGTTTGACAGTTCCTTTTGACAGATGCATGCAGTTGTAAATTTTATGCTGATTTCTCTGGGCTTTCCTTTAGTTAACAGAAAAACAGCATCTTAATCCATAACCTTCTGCCATCATCTCATTCCCTGAACCTCCAGTTTTTGGAGACTTCCAGTTAAGGTGTTTTCAGTCTGGCTAAAGGACTGCACTGCTGGAGAATGGTTTACTTGTATACCCAGTGAATTACTGCTACTATATTTTTAAGCAGCCAAAAAGAGGGAAAAGCCTGCTGTCAGTCAGTCATGCACCCCGAGGCTAACATATGAAACAGCAGCAGAACAAAAAAAATCTGAGCCCAAAATAAACTGGGAGGAGATTTGACATTGGGAGACTCAGTGTATTTTGTTCTTAAAAGTCTACATGTGGATGTGGATTGTGGTTCGTGTGTAATTCATGTCTGAAGTGTGCTGACTTGAAATCTTCCAACCGCTTTGATAAGTGGATTGAATTAGACTTGATCCTTGAAGGTTACATTTATTACATATATAGCAACAGATTTTGCTGCATGTTGTGCTAGTAAATGCAGAATTATTTAAAAAATTGTATGAAAAAATTTTCCACAGAGATGACTTGCAGAACATTTTTGGAAATGTATTGTTCAGCTATTTCACGAGGAACTTCATATGTATAGATAAATGACAGAACACTGAAGGAAATATTGCTGCTGAAGCATAATAAAGTGTGTTCTAGTGTAAACTTTAAGACAGAGCTGGGAAAAACAGCATGTTTTATGTCAGAGAAAATAAATAATTGCCTCTGTGCACAACTTACCTGCATCACTAAGCCCTCCAGCAGTACAGTTGGCATAAGAGCATGAAAAATAAAGGTTACCTTTATGTTTACACATTGATCCTGTACACCAAACTAGCAAAACTTCAGTAACCGCTTTTTCCTGGTCACTGTGGATCCAGAGCCTATCCAAAGTGACTGCAAAGTAGGAATAATTATGTTTTTTTGAGCACAAGCATTTTTCTATCTTTATGTATGCAGACTCAAACTGCACTGTTTGCTGTATGCCCTCTGCATTAATAATGCAGCCGTTTCCAAGAATGCACCGGTGTAGAAGATTCCTTTAAATTGGAGGTAATTTTTACACTGGCACTGTGAAAATTATTTAGTTATGTATGCAGAGTATTTAATCATTCAGAGGAGCATTGTGATGAATAGTATGCTGCTCCAGTACACATTGTTGTGAGATTTTCAGTCAAAATCAAGGGCAGCTGACATATTCATTGTAAAAATCCTCACGCATCAAAGAATGCTTAACCGGCTTAATGGCAAAGTCACACACAGAAGTTCACATTAGGTTGTCTAAGCTGTAATGTGCCCGTGGGTCCTTGCAGCAGTTTAGCAAAGAGGCCAGACATGTATGTATTTTTTCAAAGGTAGGATTATAAAAATGGACATTTGACAAATTAAACATAACTCTGTAATTCTCCAGTTCCTGTCAAAGTCATCCTTCATTCATTCTACTTTAAATCCAAGAGAAGCAGAGAAATTGGTTTGTTTTGTAATCTTCAGTAATGTGAGCCGAAACCAGTATGATGGCTTTCACATCAACATAGAATGGCTTTCACAGCTCCAGGGTCCCCGGTTTTGCATGTTAATCCCTTGTCTGCATGGGTTTCCTCTGGCATCTTCAATTTTCTCCCACCTCCCAAAAACATACTGTAAGGCTAAATTGTTCTTAGGCATAAATAGGTGAGTATACATGAATGATGCTCTGTTCTCCATTTGTGCTGTATCCCTTCCTAATGCTTAGTATTCCCAGGATAGGTTCCAGATCTACCTCCACCCTGATCAAGATAAAACACTAACTAAAGATGAATGAATGAATGAACGAATGAATGAATGGGTGTCTCTAAGAGGATTTTCAAACTAACCTTAAGGTCATTTCAGAAAGAGGACGTTTTCTATTGATAAATAAAGAGCCTATAGAGGACTTTAAGTAGCCAAACAAAGTTTTTTGTTGTTAAATGCCATGTTCCTGGCATAGGCTCTGGATCCACCACAACCCCTAACCAGGATAAAGTGCTTACTCGAGATGAATGAGTTAATTAATACATTTTTAAATTGAATGAATGAATGAATGATGACTTCTGTTACCAATCCACTAGTTGATATTTTTATTCATTATCACACCCAATAACTAAACAAATATGCATAATTTATCTAATCAGCGGTTGTTAAATAGAGAACTCTGGGACAAACTTGGGTCAGGGTACATGGGGTCAGATGCTGACATGGCAGCTATTGAGACAAGGAACAAAAAACAACCTTGTCAAAGGGCTCTGGAGCGTTCGTCTGTGGGAATTGGCCATGCTATTGTTCAGTTGAAATGTCCACCAGTGTAACTTAGAACATATTTATGTGTAACATAGCTACTTTCATACAGTGATCAACTATTGATAAATATTATGTTTGCTAACTATTTTATGTCATGTAACCCTGTAACCAGCTGCCGTTGTGGCCATTCTGGTTCGGATGGCGGTAGATGTTCAGGTTAGACCATGAGCATTATGAATGAGATGTACTTGGCAAGTGCATGTTATGACTAGTTCAACCTGGTAAAATGTGTTATTGCTGCATTTGGAAGTGGCGTTGTCCTCAGGCATTAATAAGATTCATGGTGATGTTGCTTGTATGTGCCCATGTTGATGATAATTGTGTTCATAATCATCACTTAAGATGATGTCTGTTTGCATGGAAGAAAGTTCCCATTAGACTTGCCTACATTTAAAAGAGATCTGCTTTCACTAATTAAGAGGGCTCTGACCTTGGTCATTAGGAGGTCAGTGCCTGGTAAGATATATATATATATAGAGAGAGAGTATACCGGTATATGATTTGACCTAAACCTGTAACATCTTAATACAGGGTTGAAACCTGTTTGGTTTGCATGGGGTTAGATGCAGATAACATCTGTTTTATAGTATAGTACTGAAGACAGAGCTGGATTTTTCCTAGTTTAGATTAAAATAATAATATAATAATGATTGGCTTTTAGGCTAGTTGTTACCCTTAATCCGAAATCCTCTAATCATTATTCAGCATTGTGGTGAATCCAGAGTCAGTTCCAGGAACAATGGGTGTGAGGCAGGAATACACCATGGATGAGATGAGAGTAATTTAGTGTAGGCAGGCCATTGGGAGGAAAATGGAGAAGGTGGATTTGGGGAGATACATGAATAGAAACTCCACACAGACAGCAACCAGAAGGCAGGATCACACAGGACCCTGGAGCTGTGAGGCAGCAGTGCTACCCACTGTGTCACCATGACATCCACTAACTCTCACTCTAATTTCAGATGATGATCAAATCTGAACGGCGTGAAATGATGTTTGTTCTGTGTCATAATTTCAAAAGAAATATATTCCTTTGGAATTTCATCCACTCTTATCCACATTCTGGTGCATTCTGGTGTCCAATCTTCCCATGAACGTTTATCCAGTCTACAATTCTAATGCTATAGAGCCTTTTCTTTGGATTCCTTCACCCTGAAATAAAGCTCCTAGAAGAACTCCTCTGATCCTGTTTGAAATCTGAAATGCCGAATGTTTGTGGAAAGCAAGAGGCAGGCTAAGTGCTGTGACAGGTGAACAAAGAAAATGTGCAGAATATTGAAAAATAAAATGATCTTGTCTTTCTGGTCTTTTGGGTGCTTGAACAAAAAAATGTCATTCTAAAAAAAACTAATACGACTAATCTAATATAAACAGAAAGGTATAGATCAAGATCATAAGAATGTTCTTTTAATCAGTGAACATTTTAATCGTTGTTTCCTCTCTCACTTTCCATGCTTCCGGACCCATCCTTTCACTCCTTCTTTTGTTTATATAAGAGACAAATCTTGTCCAGAAGGTTCCTTCACCCTAGTGCACTTTGGTGCACTGTTTTCACAACTTGCCTTCTTTCTTTCCCACCTCGCTGTCCTCCAACTCCAAGAATGATGGGATACTCTTTTAAAACTGGCTCCAGACCTATTCACGTCTCCCATTCTCCAGTCTCTGAATAACCCAGCCAGTCATTATTTTTTCCCCTCACTCTCCTCACTTTCTCCGCCCATTTGAATGCTAATTAAGAATAGCATTGAAAGCCAAGAGAGCAGGGGACACCGAATTCCAGAAACCCTGCCGATGAAACCAGGGAAGAGATGACAAAAAATGAGTGGCCTCAGAATAGTGACATGACCTTGCTTTCATAACAAGAAAGAATTTCACATTGTTTGTGTGAACCTTCAATTACTGGACTGGAGCTCACTCACCAAACATTTTAACGTGGATAAACATAGAGCAGTCATTCATGTTTTATTTCTTTTGGTGTGCTGTGTCATTCTAATTTTACTTTTATGCAATCACTTATAGTCAGAGGGAACGTCTACTGTATTTGGTTGAGCTATTAAAAGCTGTTATATCACAGCACGGTTGAATTCTGATTGGTCAGAAGGTGTTGATTCATTTTCTATACCAACACAGCTCTGTGCTCATTACCTCCACCAAGGAGGGTATGTTTTCGGTGTGGTGTTTGTTTGTTGGTTTGAATTTCATCATGATTATGGAAAACCTACAGGGCTGATTTGCAGTGAAACTTGGTGGAAGGCTGTAGCATGGGCCAAGGAAGAACCCATTAAATTGTGGAGTGGATTCAGGTCACGGCGTGGATCCACATATTATTTTTGCAAGGTCGGGCAAAAATGAACTGTTTCTGTCGCACATGCGCAATCCCGACATGAACCGAGTTTGAACCCTTCATAAAAAGACTTGCCTGTTGGCCTTGGCAGAGCTCTGTACTCTCCAAGTGCACTTCTAGTTTTAAAATATTATAATTTCTGTAATGACAACTTACACAGGGGTTTGTATGCTCCACATAAACATTTACAAAATATACTGTATATGTAGGAAACTGATGATATGGTGATGTTTCTGTGAGGAGAAGTTTAGCTAGCATTTTTGGAAGTCTTCAGTGCTTCTGCTTTGTAACAGTCAGAGATAAAGCTGTAAACATTGCCAAAATGAGCATTTTCATGACAGAGGATTTTGTGGTTTCTCAGTAGCATGACGAGCTTGCATACTTATTCATTATCTTCCGCTTTATCCCGCTAGTCGGGGTCGGGGGGGGGGGGGGGGGGGGGCCAATCCCACCGTCATAA